>JAVTVY010021924.1:0-96411 GCA_036873755.1 Hanleya hanleyi
ATCTTCTCTACTTCCGGTGGAGAATGTGGAATTGATGGCAGGCTTCTCGGCGATGATGATGTAGTCGCTTGCCGCGACCTAGGGACTTCATCTCCGATGTCACGTAACCGGAAGAAACTACGATTTACCTATTCTTCTTGAGGTTACATCCCTATTGTGGCTAAACTACTCCTGGCCGGCGAGTGTCCAGGGTGGTGTATGAGACTGTGTCGCCTCGTCATCGTTTCCTTCAGTTTGCAGCGGAATAGTTCCAGCAACATGAACGGTTTTGTAGGCAAGCTTCAGTGGATACTCTTTCAGTTTCCATGTTACTTGTCTCATACCGAGCTACCCCGGACTTATTCAGTTTCTGTATTACCTGTAGTGTAAGCACAGAATCTATTTTTCTCTTCTGTCTTTCCTCTTCTAAAGTGGATGACAATATGGAAGAGCCTTCATTCCGGCGGTAGTGTTGCTGTTCTTTTCTTCCGACACTGAGGTATCATTGCGGTGGCGTTGAAGTGTTCGTCCCAGTACGCACCTAAATCCTTTTTGGAGGTCAAATCTCACCTGTACTGCTCTACTTTGCACGGAGAACATTTTGACCGGTGTTTCTTCCTCCGTCTCAGCCATTCTTCTAAGACGGCGTCGAGGAGGGCTGGAGAACATATTTGGTTTGAGAATTGACAGTCGTCTGGTAACAGCGGAAGTCAAGAAATTCTCAATAACCAACGCTTGTGTTGTGTCAGACATTATCATAGCTTTTGACCTTCATAAACAAGCACGGGGAACAGTGATTTGTTCCCCCAGTGGCTCCTGCTTTTAGGGATCGTCGCTACGAGTTTGTCACGTTTCCGGTATATCAGACTCTCTATCGGATTCTTACGACCGGGTGACAGCTACTCGTAGACCGCCAGGTTGAATGCTTCAATTATGAGAAATTTCAGCGACTTTATGATTCCTGTTTATATTTCTCATACTACGATCCCAGCAGTCGTGGCAGCGTCTTGCGTACGTTTATGGCGTAACTTTGCTGGAGGACACATTCTTCGGCCGCTGCTACTCTGATGACAACTATTTCGGCGACCGGCTTCCGGTCAGTGGCATCAGTACATGTTATCTGACCCAGTTCCGGTTTTCCCCATCAGCCAGCTTTTCTTCTAGAAAACGATTTGGCTTGTCTTCAGAGCATCTTCATGTAATACGTCTTCCAGAACAAGAAGCCCTTCCATCTCGGGTGTTTTCATCGAGGACGCCATATACTAGCTCCTCTCTTCACCTTACATCCAATTTAAACGTATCGGTTAGGAACGGAGGTCTTGTTCAGCGAGCGACGTATGTGTATTGATATGCGATATCTCGGGTTGTTCAGGTGTCAACCCATCGTTCCACGTAAATCTTTCTTCCACTCCCTGGAGAAGGATGGATGGATGGAGTCGTTTGTTCACTCCGTCGCTTTCCGATGGGTACTGAGATTCATTCCAGACGTTGCAGTTCCGGAGCTGGTTTGGGCGCTGTATCATTTCAGGAGTGTCTTTCAGCCTACATGTATGACATCAGATAATAAGCTACTGTGATCATAGATGACGATGTTTTTATATTCCTGCAGTTTGGTAGCTTGTTACTGCGGGAGTCCGGCAGATACTTCATGTTGGAAACTATTGTCTAAGTCTTAGCGCAGCTGATGGGCTCTAAAACCTAGTCATATTTTTTCCCCCCAGACTTCGCTAGTTTACGCATTGTCGTGTGTTACATGGAGTATGAACCGGATTTCGTCATCCCAGCATATCTACGGATTCTACACTTCCGGGATTTGTCATTAGTATCAGTCACCTTATGACTTACTTTCCGGAGTCCGTCAACCCGACCCGTGCAACAGTTTATAAATTGAAATGATAGCAGAGTTATGGGCCCTGATAAGAGCTCTCGTGTCCAGACACTTGCGTTTTGTTTTGGGCCAGTGTCAACGGCATCTTTCGGTCCCTCTTCGAAAGCAGAAAATATAAAATATGTTCTTCCTAGCTTTCCAAAACTTCTCCTTTGGCGTACACGGACGTACCTGCGGAGGTAACACTCTCGTAGGTTTGGATTCATCAGGTCAGGGCTGTACTGACATCCTGATTTCTATGATCTGACATTTCCGTGGACGACATACGACATGTTGAGTGCCGCAATCTGGAGGTTTGCGATACGTCTGTCTGTCATCACCTCCGGAATTGGACGCTGTTGAGACGGGATTTGTACACTCTGGGACCGCGGGTGGTGCCCAGGCCGTTGATAACCCGTCGACCTGTATGCACTAGACCTAGTGAGTCTACCAATTTTAAAATTTGGTAAGTGTTTGCTCTCCCCAATTTTCAAAAAAAAGGGGGAGGGGCAGGAGGTTTCGGTCTAGTGCCTGTCAGCATGTTCACAGGGCCCTCTTATCGTGATAACTCTGGACATCGTATGCAATCCATTATATGTGACCACACACAATGTGGAACTCTTCTGTCACTGGCGGTAAGAATGTACGTGCTGGTTACTAGGGAACCTCGACGGTAAACACGACCGTGTCGTGTCTATATAGATTGTACATACAATTGTGAGGTGACTTTGTACCTGTGTGAGAGAGAGATTAAATATGTTACAGTCCAGCAGAAACAGTCTTATTCGAGTTATTAATGGTAGCAGAGCGTGCAAGATGG
The DNA here is from genome assembly GCA_036873755.1 of Hanleya hanleyi. Classification (NCBI taxonomy): domain Eukaryota; kingdom Metazoa; phylum Mollusca; class Polyplacophora; order Lepidopleurida; family Hanleyidae; genus Hanleya; species Hanleya hanleyi. Next base: position 2,667 of record JAVTVY010021924.1, read on the forward strand.
CACAAAAGGGCTATAAAAATCCTCCAGCTCTCGGTGAAGAGACAGTCTATGAGACGTGGAAAACGGAGATAGCAATATGGCGGTTAGTCACCAGGGCCTGATCCAGGCCGTTTTTGAACCCGTTATAACGGGTTTGGGCGCCATGAATTTGGGCGCCCAAATGAGAAAAAAAAAAGAAAAAAAGAAAAAAAAAGAAAAAAAAAAAAAAAAAATATTTTTGTTAGCAAATTCCCTCTGAACAGGCTGAAACCTATATTAATGCAATTACTATTGTCAAATATTAAGTTATCAGGCTGTATTTAGACCATTCAATACTCCCACAGCTTCCATAGGCTTCGACAGTCCCACATCGCGGCCTATTTCACTATAACTTATCACACTCTGCGCCAGGTAAGGGTGCCCAAACTAAAAGTCTAGATCAGGCCCTGGTCACTGACCTGGAAAAGAAGCGCCAAGCTTTGGCAGTGACGTTGTCACTTACGGGGCAGGCAAGAGCGAAGGCTCTTGAATTAAATGTGACTGATTTGAATAAAGATGACGGCATGGACCGTTTCTAAAAGAAACTGTTGATCTTGCCTATGAGGCATATTCTAACTTTGACTCTTTCCGGAAATCTCCCGAAGTAAAAATGGCGGACTTTGTTATGGAATTCGAACATCGATACAACCAGTGCAAAAAGTACGAGATGGCTTTACCTGATGCAGTTTTGTCATTTAAACTTTTGGATACAGCTAATTTATCTTCAAGGGAACGACAGCTGGCATTAACAGCTTCTACAGACTTAAAGTTCACCTCGATGAAATCTGCTCTGAAGAGAATTTTTAGCAGTCCTAATGGGGCAGGTGCCTCAAGTTCCAGTACAGACTCAGATATCGAGGTAAAACAGGAATCGGCGTTACTTGCACAGAAAGGAGATTATTATTACAGACAGAAATCTCGCCAAGGTAGGCCTGTTCATTTTCAAAATAGTACTTCGACAAATCCCTCTTAATAGATTTGGTAAGAGGACAAAATGTGCTATTTGTCAGTCGACATTCCATTGGGCAAAAGACTGCCCACATCGAACGGATCCTGCAGCTGTTAAATATGTTCAAATAAAGGGGGAAGAACAATTGGAAATTTAACCTGTTGGATGTAGTTTATGCAATGATGACCTTCATCCCCTTCTCCTGTGAGGGTAGACTATTCTGTTATTCCGACCAGCCCAGCTGGTGGACTGGTCCATGTGCTTGGTCATTAATGTGCAGATGACCAATGGGCTAACCATTTCTTATCTCTATCCCCAGGGAGCTAGCTCCGGGGGCCCCCAGCCTCCATCTTTCTTTCTTCTCCGATCTCCATAGGGGCCAGACATGCTTTAGAACTTGCGAATTTATTTCAATTCAATTATTTCAATTCTTCCAGTATTTCTTCATACGATTTTGCGCTCGTTGGTTCGTTTGACCATTTATAATGACATCTCGTAAAGTTAGCACAAGGGGGCGGAAGAGAAAAGTCCAGGACGATGAAACCGAAACTATGCCCGCTCGCCAAAGTGCTGACGACGTCAGTGCGACGTCCGATGGATCTTCGTCTAGGCGGGAGGAAAATAGTGCGAATTTGGATTGCCTGAATCCAAAAAACTGGACCCTGTCGGAGATGCGGTCAAAGCTAGCGGATATCGGTCTGAAAGTTCCTAAGTCTTGGCAGCGCAAGCTTTTACTGCAAATGTGCGTGGAAAATTTGGAGTCCTTGGTTCCGAGTGGTCGACCGACTACGATCACCTCCGCCACGTCAACCGACATGGCAGGGCTTGATAATGCAGTGCGCATGCTCCGGACAGGAAGTTCTTCTGCAAACGATAACGAGGCCATAGTGAACCAACATGGCGGCCCCCATGCTCCAGTGAGGCCATCGGGAGAAGTTCCGCGGTTCGCGGAGCAAACAGAATTAATGAAGATGCAGCTTGCTAAACAAGAGACAGAGATTGAACTGCTCAAGCTCCACATTCAAGGCCTCACTTCGCCAGGGCCTAGTACAGCGACTACTGCGACGTCAAACGTGCCCACTACCGTTAGCACAGCGCATGTGGGAGGTTTTACATTGAGAACTTCCATGACAACTGCAGCCGCCCATGACGTTCAACCTCACAACCCTGAACTCTTTGACAAGTCCGCAATGGTTCGAACGCAGTTCGGGGTGGCATCGGACTCCTTACCCAACACAGAAACGGTCCCAAAAGCTACCCGGGATAAAATAATTGCAGGTAGGAACGTTAATTTAGCTTCCTTATTGATTCCGAATTTCGAGTCGGAAAACATTAGAACAATCGAGGCCAATGAAGACACTATCTTCCTCAAACACGGTCATGATAATCGACTGAATAAACAGCTCACGCTGTCTGAATTTATCCTAGCATTCGGTATATATAAGGCAGTGATGTGCAAGGAGTTTCCCTTGCGGCGTATTGAGCTGGATAGGTACGAGTGTGACGTTGTTCAGATGGGCCATAGATATGGTGGGACACTCTTCTACGCCTACCATTGTGAATTCGCCGCACGAGCAGCCACCATATTGGAGCAGGAGAATATAAAGATCGATTGGTCCTTGAAGGACAAAAATATCTTTGAGTCCGTCTTCTCTGGTCACAGGGTTAGAGCATGCACAATATGCAACTCTATTAGCCATGCCACTGATTTTTGCCCCAAAGCCTTACGAATGAGCAATAGACCGCGCTCAAACTTCTCCAATGGCCCCTTCAACAATTCAGGGTACAGAAATTCCACCCCATCATCGTTAGCTGACAGGGTAGGACGTGGGAGATTCTTCCATAATGGTGTGGAGATTTGTAATGATTTCAACGGCCAAAGGGGGTGCAGTCGAGCGAGGTGTGTTTTTTCCCACTTGTGTACAACGTGCAAAGGTACCCACGCCCAAGTTAACTGCCCTACTGCTACGCTTCGCTCCAGTAATACAGCGCCTCCAAGAAATTCCTCTTCTCAATGACAACATTGTGAATCGCGTTCACTTACCGACCATGAAAAAAGTAGGGAACGTGTGCCTTTCCCAGTGACGGCCACCACACCAATTGATATCGATAGACTTGAAAAGGAACTGAGCGAACATCCAGATAGAGGATTTGTAAACGAATTGATTTCGGGATTACGTGAAGGTTTTCACACAGGTATTCAGCGAAGTCCTCGTCTCACCAAAGAGCTAAAAAACCTACAGTCGGCTACTGGACAACCGGAGGTGGTCCTCGACTGTATTGAAAAAGAACTTGCCAAAGGTTTCCTAATAGGTCCATTCGTAAGTCCCCCATTTCAAACGTACAGAGTCAGCCCCATAGGAATTGCAGAGGGCAAATATTCAGGCAAGAAACGCCTAATTGTTGATTTGTCGGCACCTCGTAACAATAGTACTCATCCGAGCATGAATGAGCTCATAGACAAGGAGGAATATTCCCTCCAGTATGTGCGGATTGATGACGCCATAAAGAAAATTAAGCATTGTGGTGAAGGTGCCTGGCTCTGTAAAACTGACATTACAGATGCCTTTAAGTTAATCCCCATTCATCCATCCTTAGTGCAGTGGTACGGCATCAAATGGGATAAAAAGTACTATTTTTACACCAAATTACCTTTTGGCAGCCGCTCAAGTCCAAAAATTTTTCTCTTCTCTCGCAAGCCGTGCAATGGATTGGAATTAACAATTACAACATTAAAAATTTCCTCTTCCTGCTGGATGATTTTTTAAGTGTCGATTATGCGTCGAATGAAGGGTGGCGAAACATGGCGTTATTGTCATTAGTATTCAGGTCACTCCGAATTCCCCAGGCCCCACATAAAACGATCGGCCCAGCCCACAACCTGGAATATTTAGGTGTCATACTGGATTCTGTCAAGATGGAGGTGCGTTTACCTGCCGACAAACTTTGCCGTATTGTCAGCATATTGTCATCGTTTCTCAACAAAAAATCGTGTAGAAAGCAAGAGTTGTTATCCTTACTTGGTCATTTGAATTTTGCTATGAAAGCCATTTGGCCAGGCAGGGCTTTCATTTCACATTTGATTAACTTGTCAAAGAAAGTCACAGAGTTGTACAAGTACATCGCTCTGGATGTGAATACCAGAAAGGAATTACATTTGTGGTATAATTTCCTGTCCCATTGGAATGGCATCTCTTTCTTCCTGGACGACGACATAACAGAGGCGGCAGATCTCCAGTTGTTTACTGATGCGGCGTCTACTGTTGGTTTCGGGGGTTATTTCCAAGGAAGATGGTTCTGTGATTCGTGGTCGAGTGATGTGCGCGATTTGTGTGTTGAGGCTGATAGTCCTCTTTCTATGGCCTTTTTAGAGCTCTACCCTATTGTGGTTGCTGCAGTGTTGTGGGGTAGTGAATGGAGGGGAAAGAAAATCCTTTTCCACTGTGATAATCAAGCCACAGTGAATATCATCTGCAAGGGTAGAAGCAAGTGCAATTCTATCATGAAGTTAATGCGGAGGCTGATCTGGAGCGCAGCTTCCAATAATTTTGTGGTGTATGCCAAATTCATTCCTGGGAAAGTTAATACTATTGCTGACAGTCTCTCTCGTTTACAATTACAGAAATTCCGGGAGCTGGCACCAGATGCAGCAGCTGTGCCGTGCACCTGTCCACCCATGGAGGACCTGCTGATGCTTTAACTCCACACATTAATGAACTGTGGGCTTTGGCCCTTTCTAATAACACTAAGGCCGTGTATAATTCCGGATTTAAATGTTATGTGAAATTTATGCGGACATATTTCCCCGGGTGTTTCTCCACCTATGCTGCCGTTCCTTGTATTTCAGAGAAACTGTTGATTAATTTCTTAGCTTATTGTCATGGTATTGTTAATATGTCGTACACCACTATTAAAGTTTACTTGGCGGGCATTCGCATGGCATACATACAGGCTGGTTTCAGTAACCCGTTGAGTGACTCCAGTGGGAACGTCCACCCTCGTCTAGCTCTGCTCAGTAAAGCCCTAAAAAAAACTACAAACTCCAAGAGCTCCCCTCCGTCAACCTATCACTTTCGATATTTTGGTTCAGATGTGTGCAGTGCTCGATGCAGGGTTGTTCGGTCCTTTCATCGATCTAATGCTGAAAACAGTCTGTACAGTTGCATTCTTTGGATTCTTGCGCTGTGGAGAGTTCACATCTGTTAAGAATACAGTGGACACCTCCATACATCTTCTTATGTCAGATTTGGTTTGGTGCGAATTGACTAAACACTTCAGGTTGACCCTTAAGGTTTCTAAAACTGACATATTTCGTAAAGGGGTGTCCATTAATCTATGTCAAACAGGACATGTCATATGCCCAGTAAAATTTTTGAATCAGTATTGGGCCATCAGGCAGGCGACCAGTGCGAAACCAACCGACCCACTGTTTGTGTCGGATGCGTCGACCATCCTCACTCGGCACTACTTTATTGATAAATTAAAAATATTGTTACAGAGGATTGGCATCGATTCCAGCAACTTTAATGGGCATTCTTTTCGCGTAGGAAGTGCCACGACAGCCAGCAGGGCTAACGTGGAAGATCATCTGATAAAAATTTTAGGTCGATGGAGCTCCGACTGCTATACTAGATATATTCGGACCTCTATTGATGTGATAGCCACAGCACAGCGAGATATGTGCCGATCGATATGATTATATGTAACCTTGTGAATGGGCCATCTTTAAGCATGTTCGTTTGGTTTCACCTTTGATCTAGTCAAGCACGGTTTATAGGTGTATTTCTTTCTTTGCGTTCTCTGCTGAAGGTGTGGTCTTTGATTTTGGGGGTCGGCTCCACGTAGTTTCACCTTTTTGGGGGGGAAAACATACTGTTTTCTTTCCCCCCAAAATCATTTACTGACGAGTTACTCTTTGGACCGCTCCGAGACAACATAGCCATGTTCCTCTCGTCAGCCCTGCGACTTTTCAGTAGGTTTAGAGTAGGCGACTGTTCAGGGGTACCACCCCCTGCAGCCAGGAGGCATCCTGACCTGCCTTGGCCCCTGAACACCTACGACTATTTTGTTAGCATTAGAGTAGGAGAGAAGCTGCGGGAGTCTGCCCCCTTATCCCAAATTGTATATTAATTGTGTTCATTTGTTATATGCTTTAATAAATGTATTATATGCAGTACATATCTTGTTGGTCATCATTGCATAAATTGGAAATTTAACCTGTTGGATGTAGTTTATGCAATGATGACCTTCATCCCCTTCTCCTGTGAGGGTAGACTATTCTGTTATTCCGACCAGCCCAGCTGGTGGACTGGTCCATGTGCTTGGTCATTAATGTGCAGATGACCAATGGGCTAACCATTTCTTATCTCTATCCCCAGGGAGCTAGCTCCGGGGGCCCCCAGCCTCCATCTTTCTTTCTTCTCCGATCTCCATAGGGGCCAGACATGCTTTAGAACTTGCGAATTTATTTCAATTACCACCATCCCACCACCACCACCTTCAGCAGCTGGGGGTAGACTTCCATTTTTGGGGGGGAAAACATACTGTTTTCTTTCCCCCCAAAATCATTTACTGACGAGTTACTCTTTGGACCGCTCCGAGACAACATAGCCATGTTCCTCTCGTCAGCCCTGCGACTTTTCAGTAGGTTTAGAGTAGGCGACTGTTCAGGGGTACCACCCCCTGCAGCCAGGAGGCATCCTGACCTGCCTTGGCCCCTGAACACCTACGACTATTTTGTTAGCATTAGAGTAGGAGAGAAGCTGCGGGAGTCTGCCCCCTTATCCCAAATTGTATATTAATTGTGTTCATTTGTTATATGCTTTAATAAATGTATTATATGCAGTACATATCTTGTTGGTCATCATTGCATAAACTGGAAGAGAACTGTAATTTGACTTTGCTAGCAAGAGAAAACAATACAGCCAATCAGATTTTCATGACCGAATCTTACGGATGTGCTGTAATAGACACAGCTTGTTCTCGCACTGTGTGTGGCAAACAGTGGCTTGATAATTACGTAGACTCCCTTGATGACACGGAGAAGGCCTCCGTTACAACAAAGCCTAGCTCTAAACCGTTCAAATTTGGAGATGGTGCCCAAGTCAAATCTTTTCAAAATGCTGTTATTCCAGCTCAGATTGGCAACACCAGTTGTGCAATTGACACTGAAGTACATGTAGTGGATGGTGACTTACCCTGTTGCTCAGTAAAACCTCGCTAAAACGAGCTGGTACAGTTCTGGATCTTAGCGAGGACAAGGCTACAATGTTTGATCAACCTGTACAACTGCAATTTACCTCAAGTGGACATTATTGCATTGATTTGCGGAATAAATCTGACATTTCTGATGAAATTTCTCGTGAGATTCCGGAATCCGAAGTCTTACTTATTGAAGAAGACATGACATCTGCAGACAAAAGAAAAATCTTGATTAAGCTTCACAGACAATTTGGACATGCTTCTGCAGACCGCCTTCGGAAGTTACTGGAAAGTGCAGGAAATCGTGATGCAGAAACATTCAAAATTTTGTCTGAGGTAGTAGATCGTTGTGAAATATGTCTGAAATACAAGAAACAGTCACCCAAGCCCGCTGTAGGGTTGCCCCTTGCCACAGAATTTAATGAGACTGTTGCAGTTGACCTTCATCAGCTAGAGAAAAATTTATGGTACCTTCATATGATAGACGAGTTCACCCGTTTCAGTGCAGGTGTTATTGTGAAGAGTAAACAGTCTTCCATCTTCACTCAGAAGTTTATCCAGCATTGGATTGGTATCCATGGAGCACCCAGGAAGCTATATAGCGATAATGGTGGAGAATTCAACAGTGGTGAAGTGAGGGACATGTGTGAAAACTTCAATATTGAAGTGAAAACCACTCCAGGCATGAGCCCATGGAGTAATGGAGTTATGGAACGACATAACCAAACGCTCACAAACATTGTTCTCAAAGTGAAGAACGAGCGGAATTGTGACTGGGACACAGCTCTTAGTTGGGGAGTGATGGCAAAGAACAGCCTGTGTAATATCCACGGATACAGTGCCTACCAACTAGTGTATGGTAAAAATCCCAATCTGCCCTCCGTTATATCTGATAAACTGCCTGCCTTAGAGGGAACAACTGCCAGTGATGTAGCGGGTAAACACATCGCTTCTTTGCACACTGCAAGAAGAGCTTTCACCCAGGCATGCCAGGCATGCCAGGCAGAAAGCTCAGAACGTATTCGACGGGCTTTGAGGAAACAGATTCGCCCTTTCACAGGAACATGCACGACTGGTGACAAGATTTATTATAAACGACCAGACAGTCCGGAGTGGAAAGGCCCCGCAACTGTAATAGGACAAGATGGTGTCGTTGTCTTTGGGAGGCATGGTGGTACTGTGGTTCGAGTACATCACTGTAGGTTAAGAAAAACAGAACAATTTGAAACAGATTATGAAACTGGCAAACACGAGTGTCCAGTTGAATCAACAAAAACACCAGTTGATACAGACATTCAAACACCAGCAGAGGATGTTTGTTCAGAAAGTGACTCGGAATTTCAGGAAGATGACAGCATCAATGAGCCTGATGTAACAGGAACGCCTACAACAAATTCTCACAAGAAAACTTATTGATGCAGATGCATCAATGCCGGCGGAAACGTTTGTAGCTTATAATCTTCGTATTACAAGCCAATTATGTGTGCCACTGGTGAATACAGGTCACGATGCACCATTATCGTTGAAAAAAAAAACACATCGATTTGTTTGTTTTCCGATTAAAGGTTTGACTAATGTAGTTCGCACAAGGACCCACCTGGGATGTGTGGGGTTAGCCGGAAGTTAAGTGCTTGATCGTTAAATGGGCACATGAACCGCATGTCAAACTAGGACTTTGTTCTCTGGTTGACGTATTAGGTCATTTCACATAGCCTGATGTAAGAGTTCGCGCTGTGGCATTATATGCGATACATCATCAAGCCACTACTTCTTTATTGATGTGTGTCATTGTAAATTAAGCCTAGATCGACTTTCTCTACACATCAATCCGATCCGCGTGTTTTACTGTTTCGAGTTTTTAGTAACTCGCAGTTCAATCTCAAACATTTTGCTGCAGACGTACACATGGTACAGGTGAATAACTTCATCATGTATGGTCATCGATTTGGTCTCTCAGCCATAATAAAATAGTACTAAAGAACATTTATTCGATGAATTCATTATAACAGAATTAATATTAATTTGTTAACCACGAACGGGTGATACAATCCTGTCGTTTTACGATCTAAAACTAGCTGGATCACTCAACGGCACGTCTGTGAAAGTATGGCTCGAGAAAACAGCTGTTACTCGTCCAATATCAAGATGGCGGCTCCCATGTTTAGCGAATTCAGAAATCCGGCGGCGCTGCGCCGCCGGAAATGAAACTGAACAAAATCACGTCATTCTACCAGATCACCAGGGTAAAATAACTCTGAAACCAGGCCAAACTGTTCGGTATCAGGATACAGAAACTGGAGATCCAATGTCTGCTAAGATAATCAGCCGAGCAGGTAAAGCAACAGGCAAAAACCGCAACTGGTATAACTTAGAATACATTGAACCTGGTCCATTCCAAGGGATCAAACAATCTGTTGATTTGAGCCGGGTGGCCAACTTGGAAAATGTAAACACACCATTAGTAGACACATCTGAATGTGATGAAAATGTTCTTATGATTGATCTGTCCTGGGATGAGGCTAAATTAGCTGAACTAGAAAGCTGGCGGAAAAATGATGTGTTCCAAGAGGTAACAGATGAAGGACAGAAGTGTATATCCACAAGGTGGATATGTACATTAAAAGACACACCAAAAGGTTCAGTACGGAAAGCCAGATTAGTGGCTAGAGGATTCGAAGAAATCGGTAACCATCACATCCAGAAGGATTCACCAACCTGTGCTAAGGAGTCGCTGAGAATGATCTTGGCCATATTAGCTCAGAACAAATGGAAACCACACTCTATGGACATAAAAACTGCGTTTTTACAAGGACAGCCATTGGAGAGAAACATATTCCTCCGTCCTCCGAAAGAGGCGAATGGTACTAGTGGAATAGTGTGGCACTTGAAAAAGTGTGTGTATGGACTGAATGATGCCTCCCTTAACTGGTACAAAAAGGTTAAGACTATCATGATGGAGTCGGGAGCTACACTCTCGAAAGTTGATCCAGCAGTGTTTTACTGGATTAATGAGAATGGTGACCTACAGGGAGTATTGGCAAGCCATGTTGATGATTTTATCTGGGGTGGTGGTGTTGACTTTGAAAAGACTGTGATTGACCATGTGAGATCACAACTACATGTTGGAAAAGAAGACAGTGTAGCTTTCCAGTATATTGGCATAGAACTTAGCTGTGAGGACGAACAGATTTACCTTCATCAGAACAATTATGCTGTTAATCTAACCCCGATCTGGATTGAGAAAACCAGAGCTCAACAAAAGGATTCACCATTGACCATGTCTGAGAAACAGACCCTCAGATCAAAAATTGGTCAGCTGTTGTGGATAGCCCACCAGAGTCGTCCGGACATAATATTTGATGCCTGTCAGTTAGCAGCCAGCTTGAAAGATGGGCAGGTGAAAAATATTCTGGAAGTGAACCGAGTTATCAAACGGGTTCATTCAGAGAGAGTTACACTGAAATTTCAGAACCTTGGTGATAAACAGTTATCCCTAGTAGTATTTAGTGATTCTTCACTCGGAAATCTTCAGGACGGTGGTACACAGGGAGGCCACTTCATTGCTCTGGCTGGGGAGAATGGAAAATTCTCTCCATTGTGTTGGAACTCAAAGAAGATTCGTCGTGTGGTTCGTAGCTCCTTGGCTGGTGAAACACTGGCTATGGCTGATGCTATTGATACGGGCATATTCCTTTCAACCTTATTCGCTGAATTAACATCCAGCAAGCCAGACCCCGAGTTATTGTCCTTGATATGCGTGACAGACTGCAAGTCGCTCCATGATGCAGTCAAGTCTACAAAATTCGTTTCGGAGAAAAGACTGCGTCTTGAAGTCAGTGGTGTAAAAGAACTGGTAGAGAGAGGTCAAGTGAAAGAGTTGGTTTGGTCGGAAACTGGCAAACAATTAGCAGATTGCCTCACCAAGAGGGGCGCGTCTACCATGATGCTTGTTCAGGCTCTTGAAACAGGTATACTACCTGAGTGAATGTGATATTAAACACAACTGATTCGACCGTATTCAAGGATATTGTGATTTCTGTGTGGAATGTGATTTAACATTGACTGACTAAACGGATTCATGGATCTTTGTGATTTTCGAGATCAGAGTAACTGTAGGCCTACTTGGTATGAACTAGTACTGTGGTACATGTACTTCTGTACATGTACTTCTGCCTCGACTCATCTTATTATTCATTAATTTCTTATTTTTAATAAGTTTAGATTTTGCTGAGGAACTTTATATTCTTAATGTGTTCGCATAAACTGGACATTTCACCATTCCCCTCAGGGATATGAAGGACTTGTTATTTATGGACAAATAAGCTTACCTCAAAGACTTGAGTGACTTGAGTGTTTAATTTGGTTTCAGAGTGCTGTTTAACTTCATGGACAATACATGTGCACATGGAAATTATTATCATGATTTATTCAGAATAATTCTGGATATGGACTTGATGGACTACAGATTATTATGAACATTACTATAATTCATTATTTCATGATTCATACATTTTCTGATACTTTTTCTAATCCGTATTTATTTACTAATTATTGCATTTCTGTTATGGGAGATCTGTTTTTTTTCTAACTTTATTTTCTTATTTCATTAAGAGAGATAATGGAGATTGATAACTCTGGACATCGTATGCAATCCATTATATGTGACCACACACAATGTGGAACTCTTCTGTCACTGGCGGTAAGAATGTACGTGCTGGTTACTAGGGTACCTCGACGGTAAACACGACCGTGTCGTGTATATATAGATTGTACATACAATTGGGAGGTGACTTTGTACCTGTGTGAGAGAGAGATTAAATACGTTACAGTCCAGCAGAAACAGTCTTATTCGAGTTATTAATCGGGGCCGGGTGATAGATCGATAGCCATAATATACTCATCTTACATGCGTTTATGGCGCTCGATTACCTTGCTGACTCCTGTTTTTCCCTTCGCCTATGCTTGAGATTCCTTTCTGTTTTTCGACCACTATTCCCTCCGTCCTGCTATGATATTCTAGCAAAAGGGTATGTGAAGGTAAGTTTTACAGCGCAAGAAATATGAAAAATTTGAAAATCAATTTTCCTATTTCTAAGCTTAAACTTACCTTCACATACCGTGATGGCCCTCCCAGCCTCCCCGCTGATGGGTTATTCACACTACGATTGAATAGGAAAGAAGGAAGTTATGTGGTCGGACAGATTGGATTCTGGGTACTCGCGCATGGGCACTGGGGAGCACAGGCACTATTTTGTTTCTGTGGTAATGTATTACAATGAGGCAATCGCGTAAGAACACGATAGCAAAAAGGTATGTGAAGGTAAGTTTAAGCTTAGAAATAGGAAAATTGATTTTCAAATTTTTCATTTTCGATCTTTTTCGCTCAGATTCGAAATTCTGTAAACAAAATTACAAATCAATCGTTTGTTCTTAGTAACAATGGACAAAAAGATCCTCTTGTCATTAGCTTTCAATTATCAGACGATGGTGAGCGCCAAGATCCTTCAGAATCTCTCGTAAATTTGAAGGATCTCTCTGCATGAAATGTAACAGTATAGAAACTGCGGTGACCTGGTGCCATTGGTAGTGAAAGTACAGTCCAGCTGTTACCCTGGATTTGATTCTTAAGATGATGAGCTGGTGAGAAAATTGGAGAGTTCTGTCAAACAATGCAATATGATCATGTAGGCAAGCAATAGACATGCTCTCTTCAAAATCACCTTGGGTGAGAGATACCTGTAAACTATAAGTTTAGAGTTCAAAGTGTCACAACATAAAATAATATTTCCGGCTAACAACAAAGTCATTGGTACTTGTGGACCGCTTCCAATCTCTCCCAGGGTGCTTATATTGATCTTAAAACTTCTATTTACATGTACCGGTATCTTGAAATTCAACAAGCATGGATGTATTTAAAAATGCCAATGCCACTTGGTTTAACCCTATCTGGGCTGAGCGATTTGGGGTGCACCGCACCCCTATGATCTATCGATTAATTTGATAGACCGTGATGTCTCAAGTTCAGTTTCATATCCCACTTGCAATTAACCCAGAATAGATAGAAACCTGTTGAGATGACTGATCATGATCTATATTTTGGTACATGATTCCAATTCAAAGATCAATACAGGAACCATATAGTTATAATTTTAGGAATTACATGAATTAGGTCAAGCTCCAACAGAACCTAAGTACGTAACTTTTCTCCATCTAAATTAATGCCCTTGACAATAGCAGACTATGTCCAAAATCCTATGTATTGTATGAGCATGATGTGGGTGCTAGTCATGTAGAGTCATCCCAAATATATCACCTTCCTGTTGGCCTGGTTGTGCATGTTCTAAACATACATTCTCTGTGATAACTGACACCAGGTACCTTAGTGCTAATGTAAAGGTTACACTATATACATGTAGATGTTACCAGCATACAGTGGCATGTAGAACATACCATGTAGTGGAATATAATGTGATAACAAGCTGAGTAGCTAGCAGGTCCTCCGCCAAGTAGCCTGTTTGACAGCATACAGCATATACGCTTCCAATATCTCCTTGAATATAACTTGGAAAGTGGATATGTGTATGTGGAAAGAGACGGTTATCTGGAATTGTTGAGACAATTTGATGAGGTTTGGGAAGCAGTAATGGGTAGTGTAACACTGGAATGTAAGTCTGTAGTTGTATATGGATTTGTGGATGGTGAGTTTTATAAATAGATGGGTAGAATAGATTAAGATATCGTGTTCACAACACAGATGGGTAAAATATGGGTGAGTGAAATCCAAGATGGTCAATGGCAGCCATCTTGGATTACATACTACCTCAATGAAAATCAATACCAATGACCATCTAACTGATGTGAAGCCGCTTTTCAAGTTTGAAGTCAATCGGACGAATTGTTCTCACGATACCGCATTCACAAGATGCGGGACGGATGGAATCCAAGATGGTAAATGGCAGCCATATTGGATTACGTACCTCAGTGAAAATCAATACCAATGGCCATCTAACTGATGTGAAGCACCTTCTCAAGTTTGAAGTCGATTGGTTGAGTTTTTAAGATGCAGGATGGACGGAATCCAAGATGGTCAATGGCAACCATCTTGAATTACATACTACCTCAGTGAAAATCAATACCAATGGCTGTCTAACTAATGTGAAGCACCGTCTCGAGTTTGGAGTCGATACTTCAAATTGTTCTCGAGATATCACGTTCACAAGATGCGAAACGGATGGAATCCAATATGGTCAATGGCAGCCATCTTGGATTACGTACCTCAGTTAAAATCAATACCAATGGCCATCTAACTGATGTTAAGAACCTTCCCAAGTTTGAAGTCGATTGGTTCTTGAGATATCGCATTCACAAGATGTGGGACGGATGGAATCCAGTATGGTCAATGGCAGCCATCTTGGATTACGTACCTCAGTGAAAATCAATACCAACGGCCATCTAACTGATGTTAAGAACCTTCCCAAGTTTGAAATCGATTGGTCGAGATTACGTACCTCAGTGAAAATCAATACCAACGGCCATCTAACTGATGTTAAGAACCTTCCCAAGTTTGAAATCGATTGGTCGAATTGTTCTTGAGGTATCGCTTTCACAAGATCTGAGATGTGGTCAATGGCAGCCATCTTGGATTACGTACCTCAGTGAAAATCAATACCAATGGCCGTCTAACTGATGTGAAGCACCTTCTCAAGTTTGAAGTCGATTGGTCGAACTTTCTCGAGATATCGCGTTCACAAGATGTGGGATGGACAGAATCCAATATGGTCCATGGCAGCCTTCTTGGATTACGTACCTCAGTGAAAATCAATACCAATGGCCGTTGAACTGATGCAAAGCCTCATTCTCAAGTTTGAAGTCAATTGGTCGAATTGTTCTCGAGATATCGCGTTCACAAATGTGTGATGGATAGAATCCAATATGGTCAATGGCAGCCATCTTGAATTATGTACCTCAGTGAAAATCAGTACCAATGGCCATCTGACTGACGTCAAGAACCTTCCCAAGTTTGAAGTCGATTGGTTGAATTGTTCTCGAGATAACGCGTTCACAAGATCTGGGACGGATGGAATCCAATATGTCAATGGCAGCCATCTTGGATTACGTACCTCAGTCAAAATAATACCAATGGCCGTCTGACTGATGCGAAGAACCTTCCCAAGTTTGAAGTCGATTGGTAGAATTGTTCTCAAGATATCGCGTTCACAAGATGTGGGATGGACAGAATCCAATATGGTCGATGGCGGCCATCTTGGATTACATACCTCAGTGAAAATCAATACAAATGGCCATCTAACTGATGTGAAGCACCTTCTCAAGTTTGAAGTCGATTGGTTGAATTGTTCTCAAGATATCGCGTTCACAAGATGTGGGACAGACGGTACGACGGACGGATGGACGGCTATCATTTTCAAGTCCTCCCACCACTTCGTGGCGGAGGACAATTACATGTCACTTCAGATACAAGGCATTCTCTGGTGATTCTGAAGTTCAAATATGTTCACAATTAAAGTTTTTTATGAGACCTTTTCCAATATTGAGGGCATTGAAATAGCGCTACAGACAAATAAATCAACTCAAGTACATGTACTAATTGATTCCAGTCCCATATCCTGACCAGAGAGATATTGGAGCCCATTGAGCTATTTTCTGTCTACAGTCATGACAAGTCATGACAGTTGCTATTTTTGTGAGTGGATATACCAGGTGGAGATGATGTGTCACATATCAAAATAGAGGTCAAAGGTCGCTGTGGTATAAAAACCAGGAGATCATTGCAATTTGATAATTTTAGCCCACCATCACGAGATGGTGGGCTGTTCAAATCGTGGTCCGTCAGTCAGTAAGTCAGTCAGTCAGTGCGTCCGTAAACAATTCTTGTTATCGCGATTTCTCAGGAACTACTGCATGGATGTTTCTCAAATTTGGTACACATGTTCTCCTTGGGGTCTATTTGTGCAAGATACCTTTTCTGGTCCGATTCGAAAATCCAATATGGCCACCAGGCAGCCATCTTGGATTTCCCCATGAAACCTTGTTATCGCGATTTCTCAGGAACTACTGCATGGATCTTTCTCAAATTTGGTACACAGGTTTCCCTTGGGGTCTAGTTTTGCAAGATACCTTTTCCGGTCTGATTCGAAAATCCAATATGGCCACCAGGCGACCATCTTGGATTTCCCCATGAAACATTGTTATTGCGATTTCTCAGGAACTAATTCATAGATTTCTCTCAGATTTGGTGCACAGGTTCCCCTTGGGGTCTAGTTGTGCAAGATACCTTTTTCGTCCTGATTCAAAAATCCAATATGGCCGCCAGGTGGCCATCTTGGATTTCCCCATGAAACTTTGTTACCGCGATTTCTCAGGAACTACTTCATGGATCTCTCAAATTTGGTACACAGGTTCCCCTCGGGGTGTAGTTGTGCAAGATACCTTTTTTGTTCCGATTTGAAAATCCAGTATGGCCACCAGGTGCCCATCTTGGATTTTCTTATGAAACTTTATCATGCTTTCTCAGGAAGTACTGCATGGATCTTTCTCAAATTTGGTACACAGGTTCTAGTTGTGCAAGATATATGTACCTTTCCTGGTCCGATTTAAAAATCGAATAATCTTGGATTTCCTCATGAAACATCGATATCGCGATTTCTCAGGAACTACTGCATGGATCTTTCTCAAATTTGATATGCAGGTTCACCTTGGGGTCTAGTTGTGCAAGATGCCTTTTCTGGTCTGATTTGAAAATCCAAATTGTTATCATGATTTCTCAGGAAGTATTGCATGGATCTTTCTCAAATTTCCCTTGGGGTCTAGTTGTGCAAGATACCTTTACTGGTCCGATTCGAAAATCCAATATGGCCACCAGGCAGCCATCTTGGATTTCCCCATGAAACTTTGTTATCGCGATTTCTAAGGAACTACATGTACTGCATGGATCTTTCTCAAATTTGGTACACAGGTTGGGGGATCTAGTTGTGCAAGATACCTTTTCTGGTCTGATTCGAAAATCTGATATGGCCACCAGGCGACCATCTTGGATTTCCCCATGAAACTTTGTTATTGCGATTTCTTAGGAACTACTGCATGGATCTTTCTCAAATTTGATATGCAGGTTCACCTTGGGGTCTAGTTGTGCAAGATACCTTTTTCGGCCCGATTCAAAAATCCAGTATGGCCGCCAGGGGGGCATCTTGAATTTTTCTTTGAAACATTATCGTGAATTTTCAGGAACTACTTCATGGATCTTTCTGGAAATTGGTACACAGATCCTACATGGGGCCTAGTGGTGCAAGATAACGGATTTGGTCTGGTTCGAAAATCGAAGTTACGCTTCAAATTAATAAGCTATTCCCGAGTTGTGCCGCTGCATCACAAGAATCGGTGGATCAAGCGATGGGGGCATATTCCATATACTTAGTATAGGGAATTTCCATACCTTCACCTTCTAAATCAAGGAGTTCAAATGATTCCGAATTAAAATGTACGTCTTCAAATTATAAATCAGTTTACTTCATTCCATGCCGTTGCAAGTGAACTGCGCCACCATTTTGTCTGCCGACGGGTCGGCTACACGAAGGGATGTCACTCTTGTGACGCAACATCACAACTTGACAACTATAGACTACCGGTATTTCGATCCAAGGGAGATAATCAGGATTCAGACACTTTCAAAGTTTCAACATTACTGCACGGACCGGATCCCTTCAGTATTAAGTTGTGAACCATCTTACTATTTTCGAGCATGGTATCTTAAAAGAGAGATCTCAAACTAGCCCGGCAAACAGAACAGAATTAGCATTCATTCCTAATTATAAAATCTTAGGTAGTATGTTTCATAGCTCATGCCAAATTCTCAAAGAGATTTGTGTTTGCTTCCAGTAAACAGGGAACATCAAACATGTACTATGTACATGATAACATGTGCAAAAAAAAACGAAGATGAAGGATCCTCCGGACATTCACTTTCAGACTAACTTTGCTCTCACTTGTACTATAACAACCGACATCAAGTACAGTTTCAAGAAATCTTGAAACTTCTGAAACTAAAAAAGATAATGTCTTGGTGATTTCCAGTGTCCTTTTTCGATCTTTTTCACTCAAATTCGAAATTCTGCAAACAAAATTACAAAGCAATCATTTGTTCTCAGTAACAATGGACAAAAAGATCCTCTTGTCATTAGCTTACAATTATCGGACAATGGTGGGCGCCAAGATCCTTCAGGATCTCTCGTTTGTGAGTGAGTTCATCAGGGAGAAGTCATTAGTCTATATTGATGCTAATTTTGGCTCTTGTTTTTTTCCATTTTCAGACATGTCAGAAAGTTTGCCCATTGGAAATACCAGTGGAGCAGGAGTTCCTTGGTTCCATGCCCGAGAAACAGTATGTTAGTCTTTAAGATCATAAAACATTATACATGTACTTATCAATTTCTGATGAACTGCAAAATAGTTACGGTAATTTCCCTATTAATTCGCGATGTAGTGATGAAACTCGCCACTCCAAAAATTGGCTACTTACGAATTATTTGTCGAGCGAATTCCAGAAAACCGCGAGTGTTCGAATTAAATGTCGCGCCGAGTTTCACGGGAGATCCAAAATGGCGGACCGCTTTGCCGTGGTCGTAGTGATCGTATTTATTACCGTGTATTAACTTTGATGTCTCATCATAGTTTCCATAAAAGGCAGTGTATGATGTCAGAAAATCTCCTCTACCCTGATAAAGGCGTCTAATTTTATTCGAGGAAGTCAACCATATTGATCGAGTGACAAGTTCAGCAAGATCATGCTGATTTTTGAGCTGACGTCCGTAAATTCGCGTCCATAATAACATCGTAAAAGTAGGCCAAAACATTGAACGTATTCCTTCCTTTTTGTTCAGTATTAGCTATGATCTATATTATGAAACCTAACTGACATGGAATTGAAAGAATATTCTGGAAATATAAAACTATACACATATTAGAGTATTCCATGTTCGAGTCGTTCGGTATGTCAACGTTGTTGTTGTGAACCCTGAAAATGGCCTGTATCACGAAGCTTTAGACAGATAAGCGGACTGCCATAGACTTTTTGGTCTGCACTGTCTATGATTATACACACACCATCCAGGACTTGAATAAATATCCCGGACCTATGAAACGAAATGAATGTAGAATTAACGGCGGATTGTACAAGAGAACCGAGTGTCAGTCGGCAATACAGGTTTTGATTTGTTTCAAGTATGAGAATATCTATTACGGTAGGCCTACAGGTACTGTAACATTTTACTAAAAGTATGGGGTCGAAGTATGATATCGTTCTGAATATTAATTAGCTACTGGTAGGTTCATCATCTCAGAAACTTTACCTATTGCCGTTTAAATGTTTCTCAAATTTGTTTAGAATTAGAGTAATGGAATGGCGATAGCGATGTTTTGATTCTTATTGTAAAAATGCGGGGTGTAATTCCAAAGAATTTTTATTGCTGGAATTTCGGTAAGTTCGTGGGTATTCATAAGAAGTATTTTCGTTAACAATAAAATATTTAACTAAACGGGAAAGAGGTAAGTTTATGATAACTATATTTGAACAAAACAGAGCACATGCAGAGATGATTGTTGTCGGCGCTTCACATCGCAAAATTTGTTTTTGTCCCCTATTGGGGAAAACTGACGTTTGTCAACTGTGTCATTTCCTGTCTATGTTGCGTTAAACGATAGGTGTATTTTGTTAAAACTTTTTCATTTTAAGTTTATCTAATTATCTAAATAAGCAAGTGTGTTTTGCCTTATGGCCAGTGTCACAACTCCAAGACTATCCCGGAGTTTCAGTTGGTCGACTCTTGACGATGAAGACTTCCTTGGATTTTCTGCGGAAGATATTCCCCCGGAAATGAAGATCGAGTGAGACCAGTTTGTCCGCATCTGAATGTGCCGATTTGAAAACGTGTAGCTTTAATCTCGGATAAATTAAATCCAGTACACAATGCCTCAGTAAATTGCATGTATGATGCTTTTATTTTATGCCGTTTTATGTTATATATTGTTATCGTAGTGCTCCTGTAATAAAATAAAGTGCTGTATTCTCATATATGCATCCGTTTTACACTTTTGTATCAAATCGTCACCACTCACTTGAGCTTGTTGCCTGCCGTTCAGTTGTTCGTATCCCACATAAACGGCATGGTAATTTCAATAATATCACATGATTGAAAGTTCCTGGTTCACAATATATGACTGCCGACTCAAAATCAAGTCATTCAACAATGTTCAATTCTTGAAAAGAAAAACTTTTACCTGCATCCGATCGTCTTTCTGGTTTGAGATTTGGCCCGACTGTAGCTTTTCCATAATTTATAAATATACACTCAGTAAATATAACCTGATCCACTTCAGGAAATATACAGAAATCGACATTTCAATTAACCGGTAAATTAGATCATCTATGTAAGTTGTGATTGTATTCTGATCGGAGAATCATGACGAAAAGCTCAGCAAATGTACAATCCCGTTTCTCAACGGTTTAGTGAAATTAATTCAGCCTTTCAGAGAATCTAGTTGAGAAAAGTTATATAATATATTCATATGTTCAATATCATGATGATTTTGTCCGTGCAGTACTGAGAACCATATCGTGGATGGATTTATTTCATTTTCCTAAAAAAAAATTCTAAACACTACTAATATCCAAATTATAACCGCGGCATGCGATTGTTGACTCCAGGTCAGATCGACAGCCGGCTTCATCTGAAAATATATTAGCATAAAATGTATTCTATTTAATCACCAACGTATAAAAGTTAAAGGGGCCATGAACTAATGAGGGACGATGACGAACCACCGTAAAGACTTGAACAGAAAAGGAGCGGCATGAAAATTTCCTAAGAGCGTGTCACGTCGACTATCGTTGTCGGTGATTTTTATGTTTTGTTCAAACATAATTCATTCGCACGCAGTTCTGCTTTCTCGGAAAATATTCACCGTGTTTTTCAAATAAAGGAATGCTGATTGAAAAAATGATATTTTATATACGAACGCTGGAAACTGAAGAATGATTCAATAGCGGGCCGTGTGCAGACACTCGACCACGTGCGGGGGACTACCGTATATATTTTACCCGACTGCGGCGAAACGCGATCAAGTTAGGATAAAATTACAGGACTGCGGAGTTTTTTTCAATTTTTTTCCTTATAGACTGTAAGTAATAGTAATTCAGTCTGATTATATTGTACCATTCCCTGTTGTTTCTCTGCGTTTACGAATAATAGCATACGGCGACATACTATACGAGATTCTAGTAACATATTCACTTTACTTTCATCGGCACGAACTCCGTGGCGAAAACGGGAGTGTTCGAATTTATTGTTTCACGGGTATATTGAAAATGCTCCCGTTTTCGTTTTATTAGGATGGACAAAATCACGACGGGAAAAATCGGCCGTTTTCAAATTAAATTTGGAAGGTGAATTAATAGGGAAATTACCGTACCTTACCTCTGACTCTGGAATGTAAATCTCAGAACTTGTCTCCACAGTATTGGTAGTAGTGTTCAAACAGTGTTAATTGGAGAGACACTATCTGAGCTGTATGTAGTGATCCTGGGGAAGGGGGATGCAGTTTATTTGTAGTCTTCCCACAAATTATGCTCTTATGTATTACAGGAACAAGGCGGCTCTGGAGCCACTGCTAATTCAAATGTCAATATCTCTGAAAGCCTTTTTTGTGAAACTTTGAGCATTATCTATCTAGTTCTGGGGGGATTTGCCAAAATGAAAAATGAAGATAATTGGCTAAATCCATAAATACATGTACAAGTGCAAAGCCGTGTCCAATTTAGCATCATTATCTCCAGATTTTACATGATATATAAACTAGACATGCATCTTCCAGTGTCCAAGGAGTTCACTTGATTGTATTGTGGGATTTGTTCATCACTCGGTGGCAGTGCTACGATTAGCATGAACACACTTCTTGTCAGACGAAATGTAATCGCGTTAACATACTTAACCTTTTAATTCATAAATTCTTGGGTCTTGTGGTTTATGTTCCTGTGTTTGTTTATTCTTGTTTAATCATATGTAAATGTAGCAATGTAAACTAAAATCTGGCATTTTAAAGGTCAACCCAAACGGAATTTTTGTTTGTCTAAAAATCCTTAAAAATCATAGTTCATACTTCACTTTGTATGAAAAAAATATTGAAAAAATTCTAATCCGATCAGAAACACACGTAATATGGGAGCAAAGTGGGCTTTTTCACACTTTCACAGCTGGGTTGATGACGTCACGCAGGGCAATTGCCTGAGAAAAAATAGCGGATAACATGAAAAGCGAGTGCAATCAGAGCTCCAATTCAGATGTCGATTCGAGCGATATCAGCTCCTTAGATGGAAATATTGTTCGCCAAGAAGATGAAATAGACATAGAGGAGGATGATGACGAGCAAAATAACAGTTGTTTGAAGACCAACGACGGAATTCAGCCCTATCAATTTGAGCCGTACGGCTCCGACTCTGACAGTGACAACCATTCTGACAACGTGGAACTCGACGACAGGATTCAGAGAGGTCGTTTGTTGAATACAGATTGGTTTGCAACTTGACTGGAAACTTTATTATCGTCATCTATAAGACCAAATGTCCATATATTTCAAACTGTATTGAATGTAGAACGATTCTGTGAAGTAAAGAACGAGCACGTTTGTGGTGGTGTTGTTGTTGTTGTTACTGGCCGAGACGGCCTTTTCGAAGGGATAAAACTCCGGGATTCGACAGAATGGACAGTAAACTGTTGATAACTCTACTGATATACGTCTGATTTGAATTCTGTTTATTTTTCGATAATCCCCATGAAATACAAATGTACCAATTTCAGAATTATATAGTTTGATAAAAAACTTCCATGGCGAAAAGTAAGCCGTGATGAGTGGGTGTCGAAACGACGTGATGGATCGGCAGATTTTCGACAAATTACTTCAATTAAATTGAAATCGAATGATATTCCCACAATCTCAAATGTCAAAGGATTATGAAAGTATTATTATCACTTCTGTATCTACAGCCATTCACTCCAATTGGTGTTCAGAACCAATAGGTGTTCAGAAAAAAACAACAATAAAAGGTGACCGGTTTGCCCGATCACTGTCATGACTGTATGACTTTGTCGTCTGATCTACATGCACTCTCACAATTGTAGGTACACTGGACCCAGCCCCTGTTTCATAATGTATTTTAAAGGGGAAACAAAAGGAAGTAACTCTGCCTATTAACAAATACTTGAAATAATTTTTTCATTTTTTTTTTTCTTTTTTTTTTCTTTTTTTTTTTTATTTATTTATTTACTCATCAAACGTATATATATTTAAGAAAGATCATTTTCTAATTATTAAATAGTACATATGAAATAGAGACTCATCCAGTCTAACTTGTAGGTGCTCAAGCAACAAATGCCACATCATGGATAGCATTCTGGGCGTTTATCGGGGACGCGAGAGCGAGCAGGGCATGTACAGCCGTCTCCCTGCCCGAGGCCTCGCTTGCAGGCAAGGTTCGTTCAGC
Organism: Hanleya hanleyi; assembly: GCA_036873755.1. NCBI lineage: Eukaryota > Metazoa > Mollusca > Polyplacophora > Lepidopleurida > Hanleyidae > Hanleya > Hanleya hanleyi. The sequence goes on from JAVTVY010021924.1 coordinate 26,384, forward strand.
CGATGTCCGTGGTGGATTCTCCTTGTCCGATTTCTTTGCCGTCACATTCTGATTGTTCTTAGGTTTGATAGTTGGAATAGCTGTTCTCTTTAGTTTTGGTTTGTACCCGAATTCAACTGCTACGCTGTAGAGGTCCTCGAATGATGTCTTTCTGTCAAAATGTGCTGAGCAAATTATACGAGTACTGGCTCGGGCCCTCTTTCCACACCCTCGTGTTGCGTACAAATTTCGTCCAATTTGCAGCGATTTTCTCGTCTTTAGGCCACAAATGAATACTAACACCGTCATCTGTAGTAAAACTGCAACCTCCCACTACACAATGTCGCGGCATATTTAACAAATGATACCCCGAAAATCTCCAGAAATCAGCAGCTACTTATGACTGTGGTATACGGCTTTAACATAGAGAATACAAGACGGCTGTCCCTCCGTGACGTCACAGCTGGAATTGAGAGGAGAGCGATTTTCAGCTTTCAAACGGCAATATCTCGCCAACCAGACGACACAAAATTATAAAAAAAATATCATTATTTTCAGAATCGAAAGGACTATTTTTTTATATTTTTGACCTCAGATCGTTTGGGTTGACCTTTAAGGAGGACTTAATGAATCCGGCTTTCCCAATTTAATTTTAAGACAAAGGTTTGCCCCAGTGCACCAATGAGTGCATTTTTGTGCGACTTTCAGCATTAATTTGTGGTTCTTACATATTTGGGGAATATTCGTATTGTATTTGTATTTTTGACTAGAAGTTGCCAAAATTATCATCACTGTATAAAGCATAATGGTCCTTTTTTGGAAAAGTAGGATAACAGTAGGAGTATTTACCATATTTACACTAGTTATGAATAGATAAAAATAAAAATAGATAAATAAAATTATCGGGAAAAGGAGATTAATTGTATTACTCTGGAAGTCATATAAACATGTACATGTACCATGCCTGCATATACATTATGTATACACCTACATTTACAACTGTAAACATTGACTCTTTGAATATGTTGAACAGATGTTAAAACCTGAAGTGCCATCACCTGCTTCACACATTTGGAGACTGCTGGTTCTGCATGAACTAAATTCCAGTACTTCAATCATATTCGAACGAGAGAGAATTGTATTAATGTCGCGTTCAGCATTATTACATATACATGTTTTACATAGCGATGAACAACATAAATCTTCATCTAAAGATATAATATCTGAGAACAAAATTACATCTCAAATCAATCACCAAACAACCTGATTTCTTATGAGACTTTGAACTACTCGCTAGCCATCATTTTGAAACTGGTATTTTAGTATGTGTTCATAGATTTGGTTCTGAATTTTAATACTTTCAACTATTTTCTCCTAATTTTTCCCTCAATCAGACTGACGTGTCAAAGTTGAAGACCGCTATGGTCCGGACTCGCCTGTCTGAACAGCTCCAAGAGAAGTACAAAATACTCCAGCTAAGCATTGAGAAGCAGGAACGAGAACTGAGTCGGCTGTACCAACTCATGCTTACTCAGCTGCCTGCCCACACTAGTCCTGAACACAGCTTCCTCAAGAGAAGACTCGAAGACCTGGAGGTAAGTATCACCTTGACTCACTTATTCACCAAGTCTCAAGAAGGATTGGTGGACTATTGGAGCATAGAGCCGAATGCTATTGAAAACCAGTGAGACTGACCTCTTTCTACTAGACCACTGGGTCAAAGTGCAACCATTTGTCACCAATGGGACAGAGAGGTTTGTATAACAGGACAAGAAGATAAATCAGAAGTGCTAGTTCTGTCAGTTGATTGGTTAACAGGGTCAAAATTGACAAGGAGTCATCAATGTAGAATTTGATTTGATAATGGGTAATTGTCCATTGCTTGTTACCACCATGTCTCAAGAATGACAGGACATGAGTTTACTGAAGATACATTAGACACCCATCTGGTCATGGGATATAGCCGAAATTCACTGTGACTTGGGTAGCAGGGTGTGTCTTCGTCGCTGTTGCAGGCCAGAATATTTCGTGCACGGTCGGAAACTTTTTTTCGGTTCCGTCTATTCTATCTATGGGAACCCTCCGGAAACTAATATTAGGTTCCGTGAAATAATTGCATGGGAACCCTTTTTATCAAATGTCACAAAACATTGTTTAAAGGTGAAATGCAAAGGTTTTTAGATTCCCCTTTTCACATTTTATATAGGTTGAATAATGATAGAAATACCGGTCTATCTACTTCACTTGGTTTAATTTGAATTATCTTGTCTGCTAGAATCTTTTTAAAAGTCGGTACCCCTAGCACAGCTGAATTCAGATTTACAAAACGTCATCGCTTATCTTTCCTTGATTGTGACGTCACGTCAGACCAGCCGGGCTTGAGATGCCAACTTTAAATCATTTTTCAAAAGCTACCAGGAGACAAAATACTTCAAATAAAACCAAACAGAGTATTTGGGCTGATATTTCCATCATTAACTAGCCAGCGAAGAATATAAATAGGGAAATATGAAAACCTTTGCAGTTCACCTTTAAATTGTTATTTTCATTTGCTATTTGTCTTTTATAAAATTGTGATCATTGTACAAGGATGGAAAATTGGCAGTAAGGAATTTGAAGAATATTTACTTCACAGAGTTTCGTAAGTGATTCTGTCAACATACTTCAAAATTGAACTCAATGTGGGGCCACGAGTCTTGTCGTATAGCTTGACAGTGTGCCGTGCACACGTTGCAGTGCAGAATTGAAATGTTCCGATTATCATCAGTTACTGGGTCAAAGTCAACACTGAACGACCAATTTCTAACTGTTTTTAGGGAACCATTTCCCCCTTTCGTTTCGTGGCTTCTGACATTCCCCAGTCAAACACAAGGAGCAACAGAATTGTACTATAAATGCGTGTGAAACTTCGACATTTCCACCAAAGTTGACTGCACGTTCACCATGTCGCATCTGCTCAGGGAGATTCCCGGGGCCGGAGAACATATTGATGACGCGCACAAGACAAGCTAGCACTTTCGTTGGTCCGCATACGATTGAGGAAATCCGGGAAATCCCGACCTCGACAGCACAACGTTCCCAACAACAACAACGTTCCCGACCTCAGCCTGAAGGTTGCCATGATGTTAACGATATAAAACAGCGATTTTATACTCATTGGAATACCTTTTTCAGTCAGTATGAAACAAATGTAGTGAGTAAAGAAACTACCATAAGCACACCACGTTTATTCGGAGCATAATAGTGGGAAACGATAAATCGGTTCCGTGTTATTTCGTTGACGGAAGCGACACGGAAACGGAACGATCGTTACCGTGAAATATTCTGGCCTGTGTTGTGATTATATCATTTTTTATACGCCCGCCAAAAGCAGACGTATTATGTGATGGCGGTTTCCGTCCGTCTGTCCGTGTGTCTGTCCCTCGTGTCCGGTCTATACCTGGGACAGTTTTCTATCTACAGTTCTAATTTTTGGTGAGTGGATACACTATGGGGAGACGATATGTCGCGTACCAAAATCAAGGTCAGAGGTCAAAGGTCACTGGCCTAAAAAACGAGAAATCACTGAAGTGTTCGTGTACGGTCTATATCTGTGAACGTTTACTATCCACAAATGCAATTTTTTGTGAGTGTATACGCTAGGTGAAGACGATGTGTCACGTACGAAAATTGAGGTCGAGGTCTGAGGTCAAAGGTCACTTGCCTAAATCAGGAAATCATTGATCATTGACAGTTTTCTATCTACAGTTCTAATTTTTGGTGACTGGATGCCCTAGGGAGGAACGATGTGTTGCATACCAAATGTAGGTCGAGGTCAGAGGTCAAAGGTCAGTGTGACCGAAAAATCAGGAAATCATTAAAAATTTCTAATTTTGTTTCAATAGGGGGAAATGAAGTGTTGCATACTAAAATATAGGTCAAGGTCAAAGGTCACTGTGACCTAAAAATCAGGAAATTTCTAAAAATAACATTTCTTTGTGTCATTAGATACATTAGGGGGACAGAATGTGTCACATATCAAAATGTAGGTCAAGGTCACTGTGACCCCAAAATCATGAAATTGTTAACATTCATGATTTTTTTAATCCGTTGAGAAATTATGGTTAGGCATTTTGTCATGTACCAAAATTTAGATCCAGGTCAATAGTCAAGATCACTGTGACACCAGAATCAAGGTCAAAGGTCAGTGTGACCTAAAAATCAGGAAATCGTAAAAAAATTACTAATTTTTGGTGAGTGGATTCAATAGGGGGAAATGAAGTGTCCCATACCAAAAATTAAGTCAAGGTCAAAGGTCAATGTGCCCCCGAAATCAGGAAATTATTAAAAATAACATTCCTTGTGTCAGTAGATACATTAGGGGGACTCGATGTGTCACATACCAAAATGTAGGTCAAAGGTCAAGGTCACTGAGACCCCAAAATCGTGAAATTGTTAAAAATAATGATTTTTTGTATCCATTGAGAAATTACGGGGAGATGGTTTGTCATGTACCAAAATTTAGGTCAAGGTCAATAGTCAAGGTCACTGTGACTCCAGAATCAAGAAATCTTTGAAAATTACTTTTTTTTGTGTCAGTAGATACATTAGGGGGACATGATGTATCATGTACCAAAATGTAGGTCAAGGTCGAACGTCAAGGTCACTGTGACCCCTAAAATCATGAAATTCATAAAACTGTCCATTGATACATTGACGGAAGACGATGTGTCGTGTGCCAAAATTTAGGTCAAGGTCAAAGGTCAAGGTCACTGTGACCCCAAAATCAGGAAATCATAAAGTCACATTTCCATATGCCTGTCGAAGACGAGGTCATGTGATGCGATGTTGCATTCTGTCCATTTATCCATTACCCATTTGTTGTCCATGCGATATCTCTAGTTTCACGGTATGGAATGGTATCAAATACCTTAGTGGCATGGCGAAGAGGAGCCATATATCAATTTGTCAAAGGTCAAGGTCACAGACCCCCAAAACTGAATCAAGTTTAGCTGACTATGTGTTAGGTTGGAATATTTAGAGTTCTCTCCCCTACATGTATATGGCATTTGTCCTGTGGAGTTGTCTCCCGTGTTTGAAACAGCTACATTTAGTTAAACTGTTGTGAAATAAAAACCATACATTTACTAATTTAACAGGAAGAGGGGTCCTTTATGAACTTCATACCTGTTTATCAACTCAAGAACAAAGGTTTACTTCATCACATTCTTCTTCCTTCATGAAAAATTCTCTCGTCTGAAAGAAATCCATTTGCAGGAAAACTATTGTCGATTTCAGTGTGGGATATTGAGCTCTCGCTTCTTGCTTCAAGGTCAACTAGTTTCCTAGATTTAAACTCATTTTAGTTTATCATTCAAGTTTAGATGGGATATATGTTACATTCTCAGAAGCACAAAATTGTAGACCTTTCTCTGGATTGCTAGCTAACAATTGGAATCAAGGCTATTAAACAAACTTGAAATTTGGACCAATGTAATTTCAGATATACGGGCGTATATTGAAGCCCCTTGGGCTCTTGTTCAAGAATATAATTATTTCTCACCTTTTCATACACCACAATGACAGTGTACAGTTCAGATCAGCTTAATCTTCCAATTAGTGAACAGCGTTTACGCACCGATAGCGCGCCAACGTGCTGGCCTAATCACCAAGACTTATTACACCCCCCATGATGTGACCCTTGCCGCCACGCGCCGGTAGAATATAGTCCGGTCAAACCACTGAACCATTGTGAGCATGTCGGCGGTAAACAAAGGCTCCCCGTTGGCACGCTTGCCGGATTGCGCGCTAACAGCCGTCACCGCTTAAAACTGAATTGTTTTCAAAGAGTTCCCATCTGGTGGTGTACGGCAAGAACACAATCTATTCTACAGTTTAAATTACTGGCTAAGTAATTAAAAAATATATAGAAGATTTGACTTCTTCGATAAGAATGCTGTAAATGTTTATCTATCATTTTTTGTTTGCGCTCCAAGGAAACTCGGCCGTCTTGTGAACATTCGGTTGAGACTACGAATAATCTTCATTAACAAAACGTTTCGCCAAAGATAGCTTAAAGTATGCCTAAATATATTATCAGAATTCATAAAACGTTGGTGTGTGCAAATTGTGAAGGCCGCCTCCTCTTTCAGAATGGCCAGTAAAACGGTTGAACGTAACATTTCAAATGAATACAGCTTCGTATAAATTCAGACACACGGGCGAGTCGAGATCATAATCGGGGCAACATGCCGTGCTCGGTCAGACTAGTTGTCTCTTTGGCTTGTCTTCTTACAACCGCCTAACCAAAATATACACAGAAACTCAAAAGATCAATTAGCCCCTTACAGAGAATGACAAATACTCCAATTGTATATGCTCTTTATTCGATACCACCCGACTGTTAAAGGTTGCACACGAAATAATATATAACTTCCGATGAGGAAATAAGAATTAACAAGTATTTATGGCCCACACATCCATCGTTCCACCTAAACAATAAGTTAATGCCATTTCATTTCTTTTCAAACGAGACGCAGACGCGCATTTTGTTGGACGAAAGCAGCATATCGCTTTACCCCATCAGAGAGAGAATGCACTGTTATGTTTATATTCTCCACTTGTTTACGCCAAACTTAATGAGATGATTAATCTTTGCAGTGTTGTTTTCTTGCTGACAATATAACATCCGTTATACTGTTCGACAGGAAGTATACATTAACACATATGAAATGTAGGTCTTGATGTTGGGGACGGAGGGAGGGACTTCAGCTATAATAAATTAGTGTCAAAAATAAAGTTCACTCTGTCAGTTTAATCTCCCGCTATCAATGGTCCTTTGCAAATTAACCCGAAGATTAACACAACATAGCGGGATGTATTAACATTACAGCGGCAGGGCTAGAAAAAAACAACAAAATAATAACAGATTAATCCCAGACGGATTGTCCTCATACTACTTCGTTTCATCTATCATTTGATCAAAACGAATACGCCGCAGACTTTAAACGTGTACATTCATAATTAATAACCTGCGATGATATACGTACATGTACTCAAGTGAAATCGTATTGAACTGCTGTCGGCTGTTCTGTTTTCATAGTAATATGGATTATAACTTAAAGTGAAAGATTTTCCCATCAGTCGGTCTTCTTCCTGCCAAATCATAATGTCGGTTCAGTAAAATATAACTTCTGCACAGTAATATGTTGCAAGATTTCAAACACGTGTTCTCATTTTCCCGCGAAAAGCCACGTGGGGTCAAACTGGTCGCGCGGGGCTATATTAAGCATGTTCATGCAGACAGCATCCAACACTTGTACCAAAGTTCATCTGGATAGCTGGGTTGCGTGTAGACGCCAGATTTCATGAGGGTTGATCTATTTCACAGAAGAGTGAGTTCTGTTTTATTGGTGACCAATCCTCAGAAAGGGATTACCAGACTTCGATCAAATCAATCAACCGATTTCTAGTAAAAAGGTACGGGTATTACATAATTCGTTTCATCGGTTCTTGTCCCACTGATTAAATATTTATACACTGCATAATCCGGTAGTAAATCCCGGGCATTTACTCTTGAATGGTCAAAATTAACACAATTTGCAAGAATTTTTGAATATATAAAAACGAATGGCTTGAACTTGCGCATCTGTATGAGAAGTGGCCGTAAGATAAAACTTCCAATAAACAAATACCCATTCATTAATACCAGAAACGCTATTCCGTGAGATGCGCAAGTCTGGGTCAACTTTGAAAGCAGGTGTCCGACGAAGCACAAATTACAATCCATTTTGCAAGCAGTGTTTATGATTAAAATAAATCTTAAATCTATTTCCTTTTACAAATTTTTAGATGGAATGCAAATACGCTTGAACGAGGTCCACGTGTTCGCCGGTAACACAAATTCATATACCTGATGTTATTTAATAGGTATGAATTACAGGCAGACATTCTGTGCAAACAGTTAGCTTCTTGCCGATTAATGCCACGTGGACTCCCAACTGATTTTCTTGAGCTCTCTCGCGTGAACGATCGCTCGCTATTCACAAAGACCTCACTAGCGGGCTCTTCCTCCTGCAGCTCGCTTCCAGCCGTTGTCTAACCGTGCTGATAGCGCGCGGACCGTGTTCAATCATGTTGACGGACTACATTCAACAGAGTTAGAACAATGGCCAGCCGATAATCATGGGCATTGGCGCGCTATACCTTTGTGTTGGCGCGCTTCGTTTGCGCGCCGTTGGTGCGCCAACACTAACATTTCAGCTGGTCTGAACTGTACTTCTGCAAAGAAAAGCCATGGGTGGCAAACTGACTGGCAACTGCTGCACAACACAAATATGAGCATACGACCTGCACAAACAAAAGAGACGTAATTCTCGGAGATGCTATGAATGCCAAACTGACTGGCAAGTGCCACACATGAAATACATGTACGAGTAGAGCTTGTACTTGGTTAAAAATCTTAATATCCGAAGCCATTGGTGCCACACTGACTGGCAGCTGCCAATCATGAATACAAGCAGAGCCTGTATTTATGGGGGAGTGAGTGAATATGATTAAACATCTTTTTCAACCATCTTTCAGCCATATCATGGCATTTGGGTCCTATTACTTTTCACATCCAGGAAACCCAAAGGGTAGGGTCCTATTTCTTTTCATAACTTTTACACCCAGAAAACACACAGGTGCCCCTGTTAGTCACTTTCTATGACAAGATGAGGCCGTTAATTCTTGCCACGACCAGCGGTGTACACAGCGACTAACCTGGGGTGTACACAGCGATACCCCAGGTCAGTCCCTGGAAGCCTCATGGAGCACCTGTATGTATGCATTAAGAATCCACGCATCACCCAGAGAGAAGCCATTGGTGCCATTCAGCCTGGCAGCTCCACCATAGAAATACATGTACCGGCAGAACCTGAACTTACAAAGTTTTAGACGATTATCAGATTCGAGAATCTGTCTCAAGAGAAGCAGTAGAATCCATACTAACTGGTAGCTGCATAGCCTGTACATACATAGCAGATGCCCTGAGAGAATTTACACTCCCCAAACTGATTATGATCGGCAGCTGCCAAACAAAATACAAGCAGCTGCCACGCAGAATACAGGCAGTTATACAGAATACAAGCAGCTGCCATACGGAATACAGGCAGCTGTCATACAGAATACAAGCAGCTGTCATACAGAATACAAGAACAACCAGTACTCACACAAAAAAAGTCCTATGTCCAGATAAAGTCATCAGGTACACAACCACCAGCAGAACCTGAATTTGTTTAGGAGTCTTTTATGCTGGAAAACGCCACGAGTGCCATACTGAGTGGCAGCTGCCACACAGAAATACCAGCAGTACTTACGTAGGAGTCCTATATCCCGAGAGAAGCCACGTGTGCCATATTGACTGACAGATGCCACACGGAAGATATAATTCTGACAATATTTCACATCCTCCTCCACTGTAAATTTGCCCACAGACTTGACCTGCAGGCAGAAAACACAACAAATTGTACGAAAATACGAATGCTAGACACTTCCCCCGCAAACCATTTCCCCCCCAAAAAACACATTTCCCCCAAAAATTTTGAGTCACTTCTCCCCCAGTTTTGCCATTTCCCCCCTAAAAAAATTTGATATTCTATGGAACACATATGCATACTCTACATTAGTGTCAAGTAGTTTGGCAGTGTTCTGAGGGGGGAATACAAAAGAAGACGCACATTCCCGTAGTAGCTGACTCAGGATCACATCTTCATCCGTGTAGGCTGCCCACAGCTCGAAGAGTTTGGCCTGTTTCGATCTTGTGGACAGCCGCTGATAGCGACTAAGTTTCTTCACACCAACAAGGAGGATCTGTAGGGGCAGCTGGGATGCCTCGGCATGGAAGAGAGGTACGAGGATGTAGAAGGGCAAATGTACACCATTGGCTCTGGTGTTCAACCTCCTATGCCATCCCTCACAGTCATTAGTACGTGCTGCTAGCTTGAATTTTGTCTGTGTCGCAGATGTGTGCGATGGGTATTTCGTGTTCTTGGAAAAGGTTATTTACGGTGTAGCCGAGGGTTTTGAGTCTTTTTCTCAGTTTTTCTTAGATATTCATATTCAGTTTTATCTTCAAAAATTGTGGCATTGAAGTAAGAATGAACTCCTATGAAATATATCATCTTATATAAGTATTGACCCAGGAGAAGTGTTAAACTGCTTTGTTAAAGGTGAGAAATCAACTATTCTTCAATTTCCAAAAAAAATAACCCATCAAGCCATAAAACCGTTAATGTGCATGCGTTGGTGCATGCTAATCTGCAAATGTCTGATCATTGATCAATTGTCTTACAAAGACAAGCGAATAAAGTAATATTTCTTCTCTCTATATGAGCACTTCAAAGAAATTGCCTTACAAAAGAACATTATGGTTGTTGGGATTAATCAGTGGATTAATCACTGAACATTAGTAGATACGCTTACAGCTTTACCTTTGAAAACGAATTTCTCACAACATGACTCACATGTAAAATGTAACAATATATCTCAAATAACAAATTATTTGTTATACAATAAACTGAAGGCTCATATTATTTGACAAGTAATGCCGGGTATGCATATGTGTACCATAGAATATCTTTTTTTTAAGGGGGATGAATGGCAAAACTGGGGGGGGGGGGGAAGTGACTCAAAATTTTGGTGGGGAAATGGTTTTTTGGGGGAAGTGTCCTGCACCCCGAAAATACAACAGAAGAAAGCAACATACATGAAGCGGAAGAAAGTGGTATTTTTGAAGTGTTTCTTGGGCAATTGTAACTTCTTTTTGGTGCAAAATCCACAAGTTAATATTTCATTTGCCTTTGGCTGCTATTCTGTGTTCCTGGGAAAATCAAATTTCCATATTCCTTATTGAGAATATTTTGTTTTCCATTCAGTAGTTTGTTTTAGTTTATTTTATAAACTCTTGACAACCCAGTGGTCATTTTCATTCCCCATACAAAGCCATAGTCATGGTCTTACACTCTCTCTACATCCTCATGGGACAGAGACAACCAGCTCAATGGTCATCAGAGTTGGCTATGTGATATAAAGAATCGCTCATGCTCACTGATAAATAGTGTGTAAAACTGAGGCGTATGATAAGTGCCTCAGAGTATTTATTTGAATTAGTTCCAATTCAAACTTGCTGTGTAAACAAACCCATTTCAATCACCAGATGTCTGTACTTGAGAGAAACCTGATAGATTGTGGAATCTGGGAGTTTAGATGCACAACAGAAGAAAATAACAAAGAAGATATAGTATGATTCAGAAATCTTGCTGAAATAAGGTATATCCCGAAAAAAAAAACCCTTTGCCCTGCCATACCTCCTCCAGTAGCTGCCACTCCCCATCCTTCCCAATCTTCCTCTCCACCACATATACAATGGTTTCTAACTCATTCTCCGGGTACAGGTCCCACTCCAGTACAAGTTTGTCTTGGTCATTTCTGTACACAGTTATATCTGGGATTGCTGGAATGGAGACTGAGAGAGAAACACATTATAATGCAGTTGACATCATCAATCATAAACTGTAGCCAAGGTTAGGTGATTGGTGAGAAACAGTCAAAAATGGCTTCAACTTACGCCTACAAAACAGCCAGATTTTAACTTTGGAGTGTAAAAATTAGCTTCCCAAAATACAGTATTGTTTTGTTAGGAAGTTCAGTGACTCTTGACATTTGAACCTCAAAATCAACAGGGTGTTACTTCCCTTTTGACATGTTGATGCTTGATGCCAGGTATATCCAAATGACACAATGTACATCTAGAACTGGACTAATTTCTTGATCTTTAGGCTGAGTGACCTGGACCTCTGACCCCTATTTTGTTATTACTTAACACCTCCGGCTAATGTATTCACAAAATAGAATTTTCAATGATGTCCTGATATTTGGGCACAGTGACCCTGACCTCTGACCTTGACCTTAATATTGGTGTATAACACATTGTCTTCCTCTAATGAATCCATTAAAAAAATTGTGATATTCAATGATATGTTGATCTTAATTTTGGTACATGCATACATGTATCTTCCACCCCTAATATATCAAGTCACAATTTTCTTTTGCAATTTTTCAATGATTTTCTAATTTTTACTTTGACCTCAAATTTTGATATGTGACAAATTGTCTCCCCCTAGCATATCCATTCCCCCAAAATTACAACAACAGAGAGAAAACTTTCACACATAAAGACGGGACATGAAAGGATGGGGTAACGCGGCATTGAAATAAACCCCAAAAATATTATAGAAGACTAAAATAGGTAAAAGTGATAATTCCTCTTAACTACAAATACTTGTTTTTCTGAAATGTCAATGAAAACTTCGGGTTAGGGGCGATTTTGTTGGGTTCCCCTAATAAAGAGATTTTTTTTAAATTTAGGTCTGAAACATGGGTCTTGTCAGGATCCTATAATCCTTTACCAATAGTGTGATTGGTGAATGAATTAAGCATATCAGTTACAATTCTGAATGAATGCAACTCTAACAGTTTTTAATCAAAGTGTATAACTTTAGCATTATCTCCCAATGAGAATAGAGAAATCCATATATACCTGTAACCCCAAGTAATTGAAGGTTGTTTTGTTTGATACAGGAACCAAAGCAGAAGGGGGTATGCTGAAATACAGAAGACACAGGTAGATATTAACTGATTGCTGTATACATTACATTCCATCTGAATGAACATTAATTATTACCCATTATCATATACATTAGAAGTTGGTAAGACGATGTCAGCTAATCTCTGTTTACACTATTGTACAAGTTGTACATGGAATACTGTACATGTGTCTAGAATTCCAAATGAAATCATATTCAAGCAAGTGAAATCAAATCATTATAAAAATCATGTCAGCTAGATGTTTTGAAAGTTTTAGACATAAGAGAGAGAGATAGAATTAAGGTTTAACAATATTTCAGCTAAATATCGACAGTTTAATAAACAAAGCTCAATCTGATCTGTGATTATCCCAGAAAACTTGTTCAATCTCACAGGGTTTCTAAATCAAATTAGTTAAACCATCATAAAGAACTCGGCTGTGTTTGTATGAAACACATCCCTAAAAAAAAACATAAGCAAACTGGCCAATGGAGTGGACCTGGGAACAATAATTCAATGTCTTAAATGCTATTTGACATATATGTCAACATTTACTTCAAAGGTTGCAGAGTAGCGTTTTGCAAGTCTGAGGGCAGGGCGAGGGTTGGACATAGATGTACTTGAACCAAATGAAGTGATTAAGAGGAATGACACAATCTTGGATCTTATTTTACACGTTCATTCATTTACAGCTGAAAGAAAGGTTGGTAGAAAATGGCGGGGGGAGGCAGAAGAAGGATATGGTTTGGTCAATTGATCTGAATTCACCAAGATTGACAGAAGGACTGAGCACAACATTGTATGATAATATAGCTTTCAATTATATACTGAGACGCTATGAAAACACACCACTGATTTGACTGGAAGTGCTGGCAAGACATAATGCGGCTGAAATGTGATTTTTGGCATGATTGTAGGCTGGACATTTACCGACACAAAAAAATCAACAACAATCCACGAAGGCCATAACAACTTAACTTTAGAGTGAAACGTAGGCACAAACGGTAAAAATCAAAAGTCAGTAACGTGTGTGTCCACCTCTAGCAGCCACAAATGCCATGCAACATCGCCGCATGGACGAGATAAGCCTCTGAATGGCTGCTTGTGGGATACTTCTCCACTCTCGCTGCAATGCTGCTTCCAGTGGAGGAGATTTTTCAGTTGGGGACCCTGGGCGAGACGACGTCCAATTTTGTCCCACCGATGCTCCATTGGTGAGATCAGGAGAGAAGGCTGGCCATTCGAGCACTGCCACATTGTTTTGGCTCAAGAAGTCCATGGAGACACGAGCTGTATGCGCTCGAGCATTATCATGCTGAAACGTGTGCAGATCTTGATGACGTCTGAAAAGTGGCATGATGTGACATCTCAACATGTTGTCCCTGTAGTACTGGGCGTTCATTCTGCCTCAACACACGTGCAGCTCTGTCCTGTGATGGTAGCTAGTGCCTCCCCAAACCATTACACTTCCTCCAACCCAATGATCCGTTTGCACAATGCAGTCATTTTTGTCCTGTTCACCACGGTGACGCCACACTCGCACCCTCCCGTCAGCGTTTCTCAGGTGGAATCTGCATTCATCAGAGAGAAGGACAAAAAGCCATTGTTGTAATCGCCACTGTCGGTGATGCGTTGCCCAGCATTAAAGGTGATCTCAATGGCGTTGAGCCAGAATTGGTCGAACGTAAGGCCGTATGGCACGCAGTCCGGCAGAGCATAGTCGGCAATAAACAGTGTCAGCACTGATGAACCCATGTGGAACGCTCACAGTAGCAGCAGTACGGGAAGCGTGCAGCGTACGATCATGCAGATGTTGCCGGATAATGTGCCGGTCTTGTCGAGGCATTGTCATGCGTTGCCGTCCAGGCCTTGGCCTATCTCTAGTGGACCGTGTCTGCTGGAAACGATCGGCCAGTCTCAGGATGGTATTGTGATGGCATCCAAACCTTCGGGTGACGGTTCTGCTACTCATGCCCTCTTGAATTAAGGCAAGTGCTGGCGAGACATAATGCGGCTGAAATGTGATTTCTGGCATGATTGTAGGCTGGACATTTACCGACACAAATCAACAACAACACATGGAGGCCATAACAACTTTACTTTACAGTGAAACCTAGGCACAAGCGGTAAAAATCAAAAGTCAGTAACGTGTGTGTCCACCTCTAGCAGCCACAAACGCCATGCAACGTCGCCGCATGGATGAGATAAGCCTCTGAATGGCTGCTTGTGGGATCCTTCTCCACTCTCGTTGCAATGCTGCTTCCAGTTGAGGGAGATTTTTCAGTTGGAGACCCTGGGCGAGACGACGTCCAATATTATATTGTCCCACAGATGCTCCATTGGTGAGATCAGGAGAGAAGGCTGGCCATTCGAGCACTGCCACGTTGTTTTGGCTCAAGATATCCATGGAGACACAAGCTGCATGCGTTCGAGCATTATCATGCTGTTACGTATGCAGATCTTTATGACGTCTGAAAAGTGGCACGACGTGACATCTCAACACATTGTTCCTGTAGTACTGGGCGTTCATTCTGCCTCTACACACGTGCAGCTCTGTCCTGTGATGGTAGCTAATGCCTCCCCAAACCATTACACTTCCTCCACCCCAACGATCCGTTTGCACAATGCAGTCATTGTTGTCCTGTTCACCACGGTGAAACCACACTCGCACCCTCCCATCAGCGTTTCTCAGGTGGAATCTGGATTCATCATCAAAGAGGACACCAAGCCATTGTTGTAATCGCCACTGTTGGTGATGCGTTGCCCAGCCTTAATGGTGATCTCAATGGCGCTGAGCCAGAATTGGTCCAACGTAAAGGTCATCTGGCACGCAGTCCGGCAGAGCGTAGTCAGCGACAAACAGTGTCAGCACTGATGAACCCATGTGGACCCCTCACAGTAGCAGCAGTACGGATAATGTGCCGGTCTTGTCGAGGCGTTGTCATGCGTTGCTGTTCAGGCCTTGGCCGATCTCTAGTGAAAACGATCGGCCAGTCTCAGGATGGTAGTGTGATGGCATCCAAACCTTCGGGCGACGGTTCTGCTACTCATGCCCTCTTGTATTAAGGCAATGGCGCGTTCTCGGTGTTCAGGTGTCAACCTTGGCATATTGTTGCATTTTCCACAGAACTGTAGGAGTTGTACTGACCCTAGCTTTTTAAAAGCCACATTTTATACCCCATATCTGCACCATAAAATGGCGAGTTTCAACAGTCCCATTCTGTCGATTTACGCAATCATGAAAACATTCTCACATGTTATCGTCGTGATCGGATGTTGTTACATGAAGAATTGCAAGATTAAAGTGTATCTCTCAAATGAGATTTACAAGCATCCATTTATAAAAGTGGTGTATTTTCATTGTGTCTCAGTATGTTATTAAATCTTATCTGAAATTATCAACATGTTGGTGATGTATCACAGAGCTGGTGAATAGCTAGCTCTTTCATGCAGGCAATGATAAACAATTGTCAGATTTAACTTTACTATTTTGACATGTACATGTAAGATATAATATTTGAAAAAAGATCGGGTTTTTTTTTAAACTTTCCCAAAATTTGATGCATTTCTAAAAATAAGAAATATCCTGTTGTGCTTTTCAGAGGACATGAGTGGAAAAATATTTTTATAATATGTAACATAATTACTTGTAGATGTGGTGATAAATTCACCATATTATATCTCCAATATTTGATGTACGTAGAATCACTAGAATCTTTGAAATATTTTAGGACATGAGAATTCATTTTCTTGTTTTAAGAAAAACAATTTTTCCATGAGGCAAAATTTTTTTTCTTGGGCAAGATAAATTTCCTATCCCATGAACAGATGATCTCTCTCAAACAAGATCTAAACATGAAGCTGCGCTATCCAAACCCCTCGGCTCTGAACCCCAGCTATTATAATGTAAGGGTGTCTCTACCAATTGATTTTCCCCTATCTTTCATATTGTAATATTGTTTGGGGCAACACCTTTTCCACGCACCTCAAGTCTCTTATTACCCTTCAAAAACGAGCAATAAGAATTATATCTCTCGTACATCCTCTAGAACATACTGCTCCGTTATTTTCCAGACTTAAAATATTGCCTCTGTTAGTTTTGAATCAGTATCTTATTTTGCAACTGTCCCATAAATTTATCCATCATAGATCACTTCTACCATCAATGTTTAATAATTACTTGACAAGATTAAGTGATATACACCAGTATCCCACAAGAGGTTCTGCTACGAAATTATATCGCTATCCATTTCGGACTTGTCTTTCTCTACACACAGCTAAAATTAAGGCTCCTAGGGAATGGAATAAATTGCCCTCCCATCTACAAATTTGCATATCAATTTCTCATTTTAAATACCTTCTTAAAGCCTTTCTACTAGCATCATAACCATTGCACATATTAGCCATATCTAATATAATGAGTAAATACGTAGTCCAATATCATATTAATCCTTTATTCACTTTCTACCACTATGCTTTGTTTATAAGACTTTGTGATTCGTTGCCTCACACAAACATCTTAGAGATTGAATCAATGCATCTTTTCTGTTTATTTTTTGGGATATAACAAGCCCTTTGGGGTTTTCTCCCGCCACCCTAATATTTACGGAACTCATACTATGTGATATATTGTAACTTCTGCTTTTTTCTTCATATATGTTGTATTTTGGATGGTGAATAAATGATACCAATACCAATTGGCTTGTGGGAAGAAATATTTACCCCTGGTATTGTAAGTGTACTTTCTTTGAAAAAAAAAAAAGTTTTCCTCCCTTAAATTAATTTGTTTCTGGAATAAATACATACACTATAGATATACGTTTGTCATATCTTGGTAAACACTAGTGCACATGGCTAGATAAATACAGTACATGTATACTAAATGGCACATGTATGTCATTTTCAAAACAGATTTGCAAGCATTCTTCGCATTGTCTAAGATAATAAATCAATAAATCAGTCATCCAATCAATAAATAAATGTGATAGTATACTAACATGATATAGAAATAATATGCAAACTTAAAATAGGAATTAGTGGATTTTGTTAGACAAGGGGCATAACTCTGCAAAATACTTTCTGACACGACCCATTTTCGATAGGCATCTAGTGTCATTTTCAAAACAGATTTGCAGGCATTCTTCGCATTGTGTAAGAGAATAAATCAATAAATCAGTCATCCAATCAATAAATAAATGTGATAGTATACAAACATGATATAGAAATCATATGCAAACTTAACATAGGAATTGGTGGATTTTATTAGACAAGGGGCATAACTCTGCAAAATACTTTCTGACACGACTCATTTTCGATAGGCATCTAGTTCAGGTCAAGAAAAACAACTGTATCACGTTAGGATGTTGTATATGGAACAGTTCTGAAATTATCACAATAACAAATCATAAATGGATTTTTATTTGTAAAAAGGGGCATAACTCTGCAAAATATTGTCCGAGATGACTCATTTCCGATAGGCTTCTGATTTACGTGAAGATAAACAGATGTAACAAGTTTGAAACGGTTCTGTAGATATCGCGGTAACGGACGTATGGATGGACGGACAGCCGTACATGATGACGACAATACCCCTAGGCCAAAGTTGGCCGAGGGGTAACAAATTTCAGCCATAAAAAATGTTGAAATACCCGGTATTCAGAATGAAATATAGTGAAATATGAAAGCTATCATCATGAGAAAATTTGGAGTAATTATCTTAGATTTATTGAATGATATTATTCCAATTATGCCTTCTGAAAAGACAAAAATATATTTCCTGTTTATAGAAACACATAAAAATTTGAAAAAAAATCTTAAAATTTCAAGAATATCATTATCAAAAATAAAAAAAATTCTTGATATAAGAAAGTCATTTCTTGCTGAATTCATTACCTGGCATTCTTGTTTCCAATTCTGTGTGGTGTACCAAATATCTTCTTCACATGGATACTGTAAAATACAGCCCATTGTGTTTATTTACAGCATAAGCTATATTCTTGCAATCAATATTTCACTATGCAAGTGTAAGTATAAATTGCTGTGGTGAGATCACCACTAATGTGCTACAGATTATCGGTAATTGACATATTTGACAGGCTCTCATCCTGACAGCTTGTTACCCATGATCATTCGAATGTCTCTAATACATATGATGTTATGAAATAGGACTGTGACCATACATTTATATATTTAGGACTGTGACCATACATTTATATATTTAGGACTGTGACCATACATTTATATATTTAGGACTGTGACCATACATTTATATATTTAGGACTGTGACCATATATTTATATATTTAGGACTGTGACCATACATTTATATATTTAGGACTGTGACCATACATTTATATATTTAGGACTGTGACCATATATTTATATATTTAGGACTGTGACCATACATTTATATATTTAGGACTGTGACCATATATTTATATATTTAGGACTGTGACCATACATTTATATATTTAGGACTGTGACCATACATTTATATATTTAGGACTGTGACCATACATTTATATATTTAGGACTGTGACCATACATTTATATATTTAGGACTGTGACCATACATTTATATATTTAGGACTGTGACCATATATTTATATATTTAGGACTGTGACCATACATTTATATATTTAGGACTGTGACCATACATTTATATATTTAGGACTGTGACCATACATTTATATATTTAGGACTGTGACCATACATTTATATATTTCTCTGTTACGGTAAATCCTCTAATAATTCAATCACAAGAATTGAAATTTCTCACAATGAAATCAAGGGATATTTAATTTTATTTCCTGAATTTTAGAGGCTCATTAAAGTTATTAGAATGACACGATTGAATTTGGTCCACAACATTGGAGGGTGACTGAAATTTAATAGGATAATAGAGGATTAGAGAATTATTAGAGAATTTATCTGTATCAGTAATCCGAGAGCATATTACATTTATCACGTTCACAGGGAATTATATTAATGCATTTTCCAACAATTAACATTCACCCACTCAGCCAACCTGTGAGAGTTTTATGGAGATAACAGCAAATAACATTAGAGCAAAATAAATAGACACCACCCACACCGACATCATCACAAAAGACATGAACAATCAGTAATAATTTCATCTGAAATGAAATACATTTATATATGTACCTTCACCACAGAGATTTATTTTGACTTAAATATGCCCATGAATATATTTAGCATGCTTAGATCACACTTTTGTATTGTGATTGTACAAACTCTCAATCTATTTTCCGGATATGTATTGATTGCGCGAGGTCCTGGAGTAAACAGACCAAGCATTGTTAAATATCCTATGAACATGTCTTGTTGTATTATTATAATAGTATAACTCCCACCTGGTTCACCGACATCAATACCTTAGTGCTACAAAACTGTGCCGTGTCACAACACGAGATTGCTAAATCACAAGGAATAATATGGAATGGTGATGTGGCCAATAAGCCACAGGTATGAGGTTTTCCTGGTAATACATGTCCATGACAATTTCTCCTGGTCATGGTATTAACCATTTCTGGCTTGATCTGCAAGTACTTAACTTCTAGAAAAATGTAGAATTTTTAGCTATCAGTAACCACTCTGCCAGGAAAGGAGCCCTACATTTTATTTGCATAGATAGTTGATCGTATCAGTGCTCATCATTTTAAGTCCATTTCCATGATCCTAGGTGTACATGATCATGGGTAAATTCAAAATGGCACCCATGAGGGGTCATCAGACATTTGAGACTTTTTTTTCTTTTTCATAACATTCGTGTTGTCTTTCTGTTTAAAGGACATAAAATTATCATTTCTTTCACTTATATTCATTCTCTAACAAAAAAACAAAAAACAAAAATAAAGTAAAAAATCTCAGGCCAGATAGGGTTAACATGTTGAATTCAGATGTTGTGCACATGTAACTTAAGGACCCTTTTAGCACTGAACCAGGTTCCGGTATTTTTTGTTTCAAAAGGTATGTATTCAGGCAATTGAATTCGAGTAAAAAATTCGCATTTGAGGCTAAAACAAATGAAATATTTCAGTTCAATCGAAGCAATTTAAATAAAATGGGTGTTGTATGCCTTTGCCTACAGAATCAGTGAATGTAGCATAACTGATTTATTCCAGATTTTAAGGTTAATGTAAAGTTCAATAGTGGCTACAAGAAAGAAGCATCATAATTTAATATTAAAATATACATGGAAATATATTGGTGAACATCTGGTAAGTAGTACCTGAGATGAAGTTGTATCCCAGATAGTACCTGGAGGAATTTATGTTTAACTTATTTTAGCATATGGTCCATATACCATACTGATATGTGTCATCACCCCAGTGTCAGTGAACTGGGAAGGAGGAGATCAGCTGCATTTTTGTATGTAAGAAATCAGTGATGTGCAATGTACTTGCACATGCCACAAACATCACATCACAGGACATGCACATCTCCAGACTGTGCCAATAATATCCACTAAGTATTAAGTGAATTGTAACGAAAGTGTAGGATGAGTTGCATTGACAAGACATGATTTAATCAGGCCTCGTTTTTTGTCAAAATTTACGGGAATCCAAACATGTTCTTGCAATCTACCTCTGCAGAAATCCACGGGAATCAAAATATTATCATTTGTATACAGATTGCTAAAGTTTTATGGGAATCTGTTGGATTCTCTTGAATGACTTTGCAGGAGTGCTGATTGATCAGATTCCTGTGGCAAGCAAGTCCTGTTCAATCTACAGTATTTTAAACTGTGAAGGGCAATAACTTCAAGGAACATGGCGATAAACTGAGCCCTTATGGGGGTTGTAATTCATTGAGGGGTGGTAGAATTATACCAACATTGCAGAGTACACACAAACTTTCTGCCAAGATATATTGGATAAGCTCAAAGGCATTATTTGAGGGTCAGGCGAGGGTTAGTTTTGGATCTGTAGATGGTGGGGCTTGGTGCCCAGGGTGGGGACATGCTCCCGAGGGTAGTGTAAGCTCCTTGATTGGTTGTTTGAAGTTTAACGTCGCACCTAACCCCACCGGTCACACAGCGACGTTGACCCAAACAAACATACCCTAACAAAACCCTAACCCTAACAAAAACCTAACCAAAAATACAAAAAAATTTGAATTTTGAATTTTGAAAATTAGGCTCTACAGACACTGATCACAATGGATCCTCAGAGAGCCCAATCTGTTTGATACTTTAATCTACCTCATGTGCCAGACAAACATGGTATGGTACATGCTGCCCTTTAAAGCTGGAGGGCGTAAGCTCCTTGAATATGAGGGAATGGGGTTGGGCAAGGCTTAGTTTAGAAGGTGGAGGGTGGAAATCAGTGCCCGGGGGGGTGGGGATATGCTCCCAAGGGTTCAGTGCATGGGTGTAGTTCTCTCTGCTACTCAATCTGACCTCTTGAAGAAATGATGAACAGGACTCCAGTGAAGAATGATTTTGTAGGCCAAGTAACACAAAAGTGATCCGGAGATGCCTAAAGAATCAGTAACTGCACCAGGACACTTTTAAGGGTGAACCAATGTGACAAGGCAGAGAATTGCTAAACTCCATGTAGGACCATATAAATGGCTCACATTTACATGCAGCACAAACTTTATGAAAATATTTCCTTATGTATTTGAATATGTACAACAGAAGTAATTGATCACCAAGAAATAGCTCGCACAGTATATTCCCCACACTATATCAGGTTACAAGTGTTCTGACATGAAGGCCATGGAAAGCTCCCTGCACATAAAACAACCACACTGACTAAATGCCATCATCTGTCAGTCTGAGGAACCACAAAGTTAGAAATTCAATTCAATTCAGGAAATTGATCATATTATGCACAGTGCCCACCCAAACTTTAGGATCTCAGTTTGAATGAATATAGTAAGTTAAATGTGTGAACACAAATATGGTTCGTGCAAAAGCTTTAGGGTAAATCATATGATGTGGAATAGAATGCAGCAAAATTGAAGGAAATGGTGTCCTTTCTTTCCTTTAAGGCGACACAAAATTCAAAACTAATAGGGGTTCAGTACTGTGAGGATTCCCCTGCCGGTTATTTCAAATTGTACTTCTGAAATAAAATAATGATTTGGCATGTGCCTGTGTATATATACAATGTACACTGCATCTCATACCTAATAGTAGGTTAGTATCACATCAGCCTGAGAAGGGGTGGATAGGAAAAAAGTCCAAAACTTTAACATTGGTGCCCCAGGTGTGGGGACATCCTTCCAATGGTAGTGCATGGGTTGAATAAGTGTAGTCTGATGTAAGCTCCCAGAATATATGAGGATTGGGGATGGAGGGAGTCAGACGGGACTTAGTTCAGGAAACAAGAACTGGGACATCCACAGACATCATTTAGAACCCTAAATCGAGCTTTCTGCAGCTGAAGCCACAGGCTCAATAAAAATCATCTGTCAATGGTAAGAGCACCTGCACATCTCCAGACCCTGCCGATAATATCCACCAAGTTTTATGTTAAGGGCAATACCTCAGTAAGGAAAATTCCCTGGGTGTGAACCATGTCAAAAGTGTAGGAGGGAGAAGAAATACGGACAAACTTCTGTGGCTATTGCTATATTACACGAGCATATATGCTGGAGGGATAATAAATGAGGAAAATCCAACTTCTGGTAATTTTGACAAAATTTGATTTTCCTCTATTGATATGCACATCCCCAAATTCAATTAAACATGTCAACAAAGTTCCATAAGCTTAAATGAAAACTTCACTTCACCTGACGAAGCAGATATCTAGGCCTACTATCTGCGAAAGCTCGTGACCATTAAACTTAGTTAGTCTTAAAGATGCTACCCTTTGTTATACATTTATACCAATGAAAACTGTGGGACTAGTTGATTACACAAGAACATGATCTATATAATAGAATAGCATCAAAACATCATAAATATGACAAGAATTAATATGTCATCTCATAAATAGGATATGCACATCCGAAAACCATATTAACATGAGATTGATCTAATCAAAACCCCTCGGCTTTCCCCAAGTGATTGTGACCCATGTATAGTGTGGATTGGGGAAGAGATAGTTCTATGTGGGATGATCAAGATATACTGGTAGTTGGTTACTATCGGGCATATAGGACAGAAATAAAAAAATTATATATCTGTAAAGGGCATAACTCTGTAAAATATGGGTCGAGGGGAGCCACTTTCGATAGGCGTCTGACTTAGCACTCTGTAAAATAGGAACCGAGATGAATAAGCTGTACCGAACATGGATCTGCAGATATAACTTTTACATTCCACTACAGATAACAAAATCGGGGAATATTATATCCGAAAGGGGCATAACTCCATAAGCCGAGGCGAGTAATCCTTTTCTGGCTTGTAGAATACAACAATATAAACAAGCTGAGTAGCTAGCAGGTCCTCCGCCAAGTAGCCTGTTTGAGAGCATACAGCATATACGCTTCCAATATCTCCTTAAATATAACTTGGAAAGTTGATATGTGTATGTGGAAAGAGACGTTCATCTGGAATTGTTGAGACAATTTGAGGAGGTTTGGGAAGCAGTAATGGGTAGTGTAACACTGGAAGGTAAGTCTGTAGTTGTATATGGATTTGAGGATGGAGAGGTTTATAAATCGATGAGTGGAATAGATCAAGATATCGCGTTCACAACACAGATGGGTACAATATGGGTGAGTGAAATCCAAGATGGTCAATGGCAGCCATCTTGGATTACATACTACCTCAATGAAAATCAATACCAATCGCTGTCTAACTGATGTGAAGCACCGTCTCGAGTTTGAAGTTGATTGGTCAAATTGTTGTCGAGATATGACGTTCACAAGATCCGAGACGGATGGAATCCAATATCGTCAATGGCAGCCATCTTGGATTTGTACCTCAGTGAAAATCAATACCAATGGCCGTCTAATTGATGTGAAGCACATTCTCAAGTTTGAAGTCGATTGGTCGAACTGTTCTCGAGATATCGCGTTCACAAGATGTGGGATGGACAGAATCCAATATGGTCAATGGCAGCCATCTTGGATTATGTACCTCAGTGAAAACCAATACCAATGGCCGTCTAACTGATGTGAAAAACCTTCCCTAGTTTGAAGTCGATTGGTTGATTTGTTTTTGAGATATCGTGTTAACAAGATGTGGAACGGAGTGAATCCAATATGGTCCATGGCAGCCATCTTGGATTACGTATCTCAGTGAAAATCAAAACCAATGGCCGTTTAACTGATGCGAAGCACATTCTCAAGTTTGAAGTGGATTGGTCAAACTGTTGTCGAGATATCGCGTTCACAAGATGTGGGATGGACAGAATCCAATATGGTCAATGGCAGCCATCTTGGATTACGTACCTCAGTGAAAATAAATACCAATGGCCGTCTAACTGATGTGAAGAACCTTCCCAAGTTTGAAGTCGATTAGTTGAATTGTTCTCGAGATATCGTGTTCACAAGATCTGGGACGGATGGAATCCAATATGGTCAATGGCAGCCATCTTGGATTACGTACCTCAGTGAAAATCAATACCAATGGCCGTCTGACTGATGTGAAGAACATTCCCAAGCTTGAAGTTGATTGGTGGAAATGTTCTTCAGATATCGCGTTCACAAGATGTGGGACGAACAGAATCCAATATGGTCGATGGCGGCCATCTTGGATTACGTACTTCAGTGAAAATCAATACCAATGGCCGTCTAACTGATGTGAAGCACCTTCTCAAGTTTGAAGTCGATCGGTCAAATTGTTCTTGAGATATCGCGTTCACAAGATGTGGGACGGACAGAATCCAATATGGTCGATGGCGGCCATCTTGGATTATGTACCTCAGTGAAAATCAATACCAATGGCCGTCTAACTGATGTGAAGCACCTTCTCAAGTTTGAAGTCGATTGGTTGAATTGTTCTCAAGATATCGCGTTCACAAGATGTGGGACGGACGGACGGACGGAAGGAAGGACGGACGGAGGGACGGACGGAAGGACGGACGGCTAGCATTTCCAAGTCCTCCCACCACTTCGTGGCGGAGGACAATAAGTTTCCAAAATATAGTAGCTATACCAAACACAGTTCTGCAGATATAGTTGGTTATATTCAGGTATATAGGACAGAAATAGAAGTTAATATATCTGTAAAGGGGCAGAACTCTGTAAAATATGGGTCGAGGGAAGCCACTTCAATAGGCATCTGACTTAGCACTAGATAAATAAGTGTTGAAAATTTTTGCCTAAAATGGTTTTGCTTATTCCGCAGGCAAAGAGTTAAACATGTCTACCAAGTTTACAGAAGCTCATGATGAAAACTGTGGGAGTAGTTCAGTACACAAGGAAAGTGTAACAGACAGACAGCAGAGAGACAGTTGGCTGAACAAGCTAAACATTCTTCATATGCTGGGGCATAAGATTTTCAGTCTGTGTTTAATAAGTTTTTAACTTCTAGGTTTTTCTCCAAAATGTTTGAGAACTTGACACACCCATTCTGAAAATTTCAAACCTCGCAAGTTCAGGTTTTTTAATTTCATCTTGCAATGTATTTTATAAATTTAATTAGTTGCATATGTAATCGGAATATTAATTAGCTATATGCAGTCATGTAATTTAAGCATTCATATATTCAAAATTAGTGGAACATTTTGAGACATGAGACACCTGTGTACCTTGCCATTGGTAAGTGTAGATTAGAAAGTCCACATTTCAAAAGTTTTGGATAGATAGCTTAGATGTTATTAGAAAGCAAAAATAAAATATCAAACCAGTGAAATGCAGGAAATTCCACATCCCTGGCTGCACATGCTGGTGGGGAACCCTCAATCCCAGGTTAATTAGATTAGTGAAGTTAACATCCAACAAATGCAAAGTTCAGCTTGGCATCCGGCCCTATGTTATTCTGTGATGTATTCTCCTATCCTATTGCCTCGACGGAGGTCTTTGCACTCATCCAGCGCTTGTTCCTACTAGATCTTCACATTTCTCTTCCCAGATGTTATTGTCGAGAAGCAAAATTGAAATGTACAAGAGATCTCTCATTGTAAGTGGAGCCTCAGATTGTAATGATCTACATGTATCTAAACATGTAAAGGACTGTAATACCCTAGAATCTTTTAAAACCTCTTGTAAAAGCTTCTACTCTGTGAATCTTTATCTGAGTATTATCATGTTTACCAAAATTCCTTTCTAACTACATGTATTACCGGTATGTAATAATACAAGTTGTATGTAATATCTCTGATTCTTGTTGAATGCGGAGTTTAACCTTATTGTTGTTTTTACCTCGACCTCCGCCATGAAAAGTTTTTAAATAAAGATTATCTATCTGTCCCAGCCATTCCTACCAGACCAGCTTACAAGACAGTTATCAGTGTTGGCTTGTATAATACCATTAGTGACCTCCTATAGCACTCAAGCGGTTCAGGTGTTAATCCAATTTCATTTTACTCTGAGTTGAATTTCTTTGCAGAAAGTAAACTTTTGATGACAAAAATCTCATAAAGGGAAAAATCTCATAAAGGGAACACATTTCCCCTTCTTTGGTATTCCCTGTCCCAGCCATTCCTACCAGACCAGCTGGTGGACTGGTCCATATGCATGGTCATTAGTGCAAGATGACCAATGGGAAAACTCATCTAAATCCTCTTTCTTTCTGATCCAGCTCTTCGATGTGTTTACACATGATCTAAGACGTTGCAAAACTTTATTTATTCCTCAACTTTCGCAAAAAAACTTTTGTCTCCAATATGCCGTTCTTTGTCCTGATATGGAAACTCGTGAAGCTCAACAAAGAGAATGGAAAAGGAAAGGCCCAGAGGAAGTAGATCCCGTCAATTTGGACGGCCTGAATCCAAAGAATTGAACAGCCTCGGAGATGCATCAAAAGCTGGGTAATATTGGCTTTAAAAGCCCAAAGTCATTATAAATATCCAGGAAAAGTAACAAGAGCACCTTGGATTGAGGTTATTCGGCATGCCCAATCGTATAACCTATGTACAATGTCCCAAAGAATTACAACTCCATCAGTAAACTTCCACTGGAAACTTATTCCTGACTCAGTCATGTCAGTTCTTGTGCTGGCCTACATGTAGTTGTGTATCTCTAACTGACATTCTGATCCACTGCCACAGATGCTAAAGCCTATTGACAATTTCTAATTATATATATTGTCCTTTGCGAACAGCAGCTAGTTTCGAAAAACAGATGCACGGTTCCAAAACATCATGTTTCAACATCATAATAGATGATGTCACAAAGTTAGCGATAGCCGTCGCGTTCGCAAGTTCACCATGAAGTAGCTGTCAATTTGCATAAATGCCATGGTCATGCAGCGTTGACCTCATTTTGAAAACGGATGTACATGTATGCAGAAATGCCTCCAAACTCGTCTATCTGGGCTTGGCGAATATATGCTACAGTCAGTTTCTCCTACTCCTGAACTGTGTTTCTCTATACTGCGTTCACTCTGTGGAACTTAGTGACCATATTAATTTGACTTCTTAAGACAAAACAATAAAAATAGTAATATCTCAATTAAAAGGAGATTGAAATATAACTTCTTAATTTATTATTATTATTTTTTACCTACCTCATTGTCGAAAGCCAGACATTGGGCTCGGCAGAGAGAGGCAGGAATAGACTCTGGCCACTCCCATTCTGTTAGACAATCACAAAATAACATACAGATATGGATAATAATCATCAACACCTGGGGCACACCCCCAGACTCTCCCATTGTCAAATTCACCCAGATCCAATATTAGAAAAAATTGCTTCAAGATCTTCAGATTTCGCAATATTTGAAATCTTCCAATATTTAAATAAAAATATCCCGAAATGGAGCATATAAGTTTTTCCACTGCCAGAGCAAATGCTCAGGCCACAATGTCAAAAATGTTCACCGTGTCACACTGGTAAACTCGCATTCGCGAGACTGACGAATTGGTATCAAAGACTGAGTCTATTTCCTAGATCTGTGTCATTTCTATTGATAAGCCCATGCATGATCTAAAGGACAGGACCATATGGACAGCACTGTCCCTATTCCCAGTAATCAGTCAGGACTATACACACCTGAGGAAGTTAACAGTACAAGCACCTGATGGACAGCTTAAGCACGGAGTTTAGTGAGTGGGCACAACAGAGATCAATAAACACAACATATTCACATGTGCTACTATTACTAAAATACAAACACAGTACTCGATGCACCCAAGGCCACATGAGAGATATCACTTACGACCCCAACCCCTTAAAACACCCCATCCAGATAGATGACCCAAATTGATTACAAGATGGACAAGGCCTGGCAATCATGATTGTGAGAATTTGTTTTTATTCCAACAAGAATAAGGTGATAATACAGTCCGAGACATTTTTTCTATTTGTTTCTGGCACCTAAAAGTCATAAGTAGTATAATTTAGGCTTTATCGATAAAGATCATGATTAAAATTTGTATACTTCTAGGTATTTCAGACTCTACATGAAATAATTACAGGTAGGCCATTGCGATTCAGCGATATATGTTTGGCACCCATAATGAAAAAAAAAAAAAAATTACATGCCTATTATTTGACAGGAAATAGGCCATAGAGCTGAGGTTCATTTTACAGTTTTATGAAGGGTTCTGAACAGATGTAGATTAAAACATAAGAATGATACGTAGCTCAGTTTTGAGAATACAGATTGCCAACGACTATTTCAGTAGCACTTTTCATATATTTTAACACCTGGGGCAATATATTAATTGAGAATTGCCTTCATCAAAGTGATATCTCCATGACAACGACACTACTCGATGACAGGTGAACCCTGCGAAGCTCTGGACCATATCATATTTCTTTAGTCTGAGCAGAGGTGTCGACGGGAGGAAATGTTGACCTGACTTCCGTGTTTACATTACTGTTAGCTAAGAGGCTGGCATTTCCACTTACCTGACTGGGCTGAGGAGATGTTGGTGATATCGTTATCCCCAACAACGTCATACCGTTAATCAACTGTACTGCATTTCAATCAGCACAGGAATACTGAATATCCCAGAACACTTGATAAATAAGAGCCTTGTTCCATGACGTTCAAGTCTCACCCGCGACTGCCTGTAAACAGAATAAAACAGCCACATATTATACATCACATTATGAAAACGGTATTTCTTTGGCAGGTTTGCAAGAAAAAGCATCTTACAGGAATGCAGTGCTTTTATTTTATTGCATCTTGTGGGTCTCTTGAAATTTTACAACTTTTTCCTTCAAGAAGAATTTGGTAAAATCAACGAGAGATCCTGAAGGATCTTGGCGCCCACCATTGTCCGATAATTGTGAGCCAATGACAATCTTTTTGTCCATTGTTACTAGGAACAAGCGATTGATTTGTAATTTTGTTTACAGAATTTCGAATCTGAGCGAAAAAGATCGAAAAAGGGACACTGGACAGCACCAAGGTATCATCTTTCTAAGTTTCAGGAGTTTCAAGATTTCTAGAAACTGTACTTATGTCGGATGTTATAGTACAAGAGAAATGAGCAAAGTTAGTCTGAAAGTGAATGTACATGTACAAAGGATCCTTCGTCTTCGTTTTGTAGTATGTTATTTTATTTTTTATTCTTGCACGTGTCATCATTGGGTACTGGAAGCGAAGACAAATCTCTTTGACACTTTGGCATGAGCTATGAAACATACTTAAGATTTTATAATTAGGAACGAATGCTAATTCTGTTCTGTTTACTGGGCTAGTTTGAGATATTTCTTTTAAGATACATGCTCGAAAATAGTAAGATACTTAATACTGAAGGGATCCGGTCCGCGCAGTAAATTTGAAACTTCGAAAGTCTCTGAATCCTGATTATCTCCCTTGGATCGAAACAAGCAGTACTCTACAGTTGTCGAGTTGTGACGTTGTGTCACAAGAGTGACATCCCTTCATGTAGCCGACCAGCCGGCAGACGAAACAGTGGGGCAGTTCACTTGCAAACTGCATGGACTAAAGAAAACTTGAAGAAATACATTTTAATTCCGAATTATTTGAACTCCTTGATATGGAAGGTGAAGGTACGGATATTCTCTATAGTCAATATATAGAATATGTAACACCGTTTCATCCGCTGACTCTTGTCAACGTCACAACTCGGGAATACCGTATTAATTTGAAGCGTAACTTGGATTTTCGAATCGGACCACAAAAGGTATTTTGAACAACTAGGCCCCATGTGTACCAAATTTCAGAAAGATCCATGAAGTACTTCTTGAGAAATCACGACAACAAAGTTTCATGGGGAAATCGAAGATGAGCGCCTGGTGGTCATATTGGATTTTCGAATCGGATTGAAAAAGGTATTTTGCACAACTAGACCCAAAGGGGAACCTATGTACCAAATTTGAGAAAGATCCCAGCAGTACTTCCGGAGGAATCACGATAACAACGTTGCATGGGGAAATCCAAGATGGCCGCCTGGTGGCCATATTGAATTTTCGAATCGGACCAGAAAAGGTATCGTGCACAACTAGACGACACTTAGGGGAACCTGTGTACCAAATTCGACAAAGATCCATGGAGTAGTTCCTGAGAAATCGCAATTAAGTTTCTGAGAAATCACGATAACAAAGTTTCATGGAGAAATCGAAGATGGCTGCCTCTTGGCCATATTGGATTTTCGAATCGGACCAGAACAGGTATCTTGCACAACTAGACCCCAAGGGAAACCTGTGTACCAAATTTGAGAAAGATCCATGCAGTACTTCCTGAGAAATGACGATAAAGTTTCAAGGGGGAATCCAAGATGGCTGCCTGGTGGCCATAATGGATTTAAGAATCGGACCAGAAAAGGTATCTTGCACAACTAGACCCCAAGGGGAACCTGTGTACCAAATTTGAGAAAGATCCATGAAGTAGTTCCTGAGAAATCGGGATAACAATGTTTCATGGAGAAATCCAAGATGGCTGCCTTGTGGCTATATTGGATTTTCGAATCGGATCAGAAAATGTATCTTGCACAACTAGACCCCAAGAAGAACCTGTGTACCAAATTTGAGAAAGATCCATGCAGGTACTCCCTGAGAAATGACGATAATGTTTCATGGGGAAATCCAAGATGGCTGCCTCGTGGCCATATTGGATTTTCGAATCGGACCAGAAAAGGTATCTTGCACAACTAGACCCCAAGGGGAAGCCGTGTACCAAATTTGAGAAAGATCCATGCAGTAGTTCCTGAGAAATCGCGCTAACAAGGTTTCATGGGGAAATCCAAGATGGCTGCCTTGTGGCCATATTGGATTTCCGATTCGGACCGAAAAAGGTATGGTGCACAACTAGACCCTAAGGGCAACCTGTGTACCAAATTTGAGAAAGATCCATATGCAGTTCTTCCTGAGGAATGACTATAACAAAGTTTCATGGGGAAATTCAAGATGGCTGCCTGTTGGCCATACTGGATTTTCGAATCGGACCAGAAAAGGTATCGTGCACAACTAGACCCCAAGGGGAACCTGTATACCAAATTTGATCAAGATCCATACAGTACTTCCTGAGAAATCGCGATAACAATGTTTCATTGGGAAATCCAAGATGGCTGCCTGGTGGCCATATTGGATTTTCGAATCAGACCAGAAAAGGTATCTTGCACAACTAGACCCCAAGGAGAACCTGTGTACCATATTTGAGAAAGATCCATGAAGTAGTTCCTGAGAAATCGCGATAACAAGGTTTCATGGGGAAATCCAATATGGCTACCTGGTGGCCATATTGGATTTTTGAATTGGACCAGAAAAGGTATCTTGCACAACTAGACCCCAAGGGGAACCTGTGTACCAAATTTGAGAAAGATCCAGGCAGTACTTCCTGAGAAATGACGATAACAATATTTCATTGGGAAATCCAAGATGGCTACCTGGTGGCCATATTGGATTTTCAAATCGGACCAGAAAAGGTATCTTGCACAGCTAGACCCCGAGGGGAACCCGTGTACCAAATTTGAGAAAGATCCATGCTGTAGTTCCTGAGAAATCGTGATAACAAGGTTTCATGGGAAAATCCAAGATGACTGCCTGGTGGCCATATTGGATTTTCGAATCGGACCAGAGAAGTATCTTGCACAACTAGACCCCAAGGGGAACCTGTGTACCAAATTTGAGAAAGATCCATGAAGTAGTTCCTGAGAAATCGCGATAACAAGGTTTAATGGGGAAATCCAAGATGGCTGCGGCCTGGTGGCCATATTGGATTTTCGAATCGGACCAGAGAAGTATCTTGCACAACTAGACCCCAAGGGGAACCTGTGTACCAAATTTGAGAAAGATCCATGAAGTAGTTCCTGAGAAATCGCGATAACAAGGTTTAATGGGGAAATCCAAGATGGCTGCGGCCTGGTGGCCATATTGGATTTTCGAATCGGACCAGAAAAGGTATCTTGCACAACTAGACCCCAAGGGGAACCTGTACACCAAATTTGAGAAAGATCCGTGTAGTAGTTCCTGAGAAATCGTGATAACAAGGTTTCATGGGGAAATCCAATATGGCTGCCTGGTGGCCATATTGGATTTTCGAATCGGACCAGAAAAGGTATCTTGCACAACTAGACCCCAAGGGGAACCTGTGTACCAAATTTGAGGAAGATCCAGGCAGTACTTCATGAGAAATGACGATAACAATATTTCATTGGGAAATCCAAGATAGCTGCCTGGTGGCCATATTGGATTTTCAAATCGGATCAGAAAAGGTATCTTGCACAACTAGACCCCAAGGGGAACCTGTGTACCAAATTTGAGAAAGATCCATGCTGTAGTTCCTTAGAAATCATGATAAGTTTTCATGGGGAAATCCAAGATGGCTGCCTGGTGGCCATATTGGATTTTCGAATCGGACCAGAAAATGTATCTTGCACAACTAGACCCCAAGGGGAACCTGTGTACCAAATTTGAGAAAGATCCATGCAGTAGTTCCTGAGAAATCGCGATAACAAGGTTTCATGTGGAAATCCAAGATGGCTGCCTGGTGGCCATATTGGATTTTTGAATCGGACCAAAAAACGTATCTTGCACAACTAGACCCCAAGAGGAACCTGTGTACCAAATTTGAGGAAGATCCATAAAGTAGTTCCTGAGAAATCGCAATAACAAGAATTGTTTACGGACGGGCTGACGGACTGACGACGGACCACGGACGAAAAGTGATTTGAACAGCCCATCATCTGGTGATGGTGGGTTAACAATGGGTTCCATCCCATCTGTACCATTCGATGTTCACTATACCGGCAAGGCCTTCCCATCACCGAAAGCATGACTGTTGAAATTATTTGTGTTTGCAGGTGGGGCAGAAACAATTCAACATTTGGGGGGGGACCAAATCGGTACTCTAGGTACTAAATTGTACAACTTTTCTACGTTTGATGATCTGGAATTTCGACAGCTAAGACCTACGATCTCATTTACTGGGTACATTCACATTCAGGTGGCAGCTGCGAGGGGCGACAGGTTATGCTAGCTATTGAAAGGGACAAAAAGGAATGAAGGAATCACCAAGTACATGTAGATGATACTTCCTTAATTTCAACTGTAACATTGTCATGGCCTTCTGGTAGAAAAAAAAATAAAAAAATATGCATTTGATTGAACAATATCCAACTTTAGGGTTCCGTGCCATACCTTTTGGCCCTAAACATTCGTCAAACAGATCGGCCTAGCTGCTGCTTTGAATATTTGAAAAGGATGATAATGACAGCTTTGACAGCCTAATTTTCATTGGTTGTTAAAAATGTAAACAACTGAAGTAATGCTCCCTTTTCGGTTTCTGTTCGATCCATTGTTCTAGGACAGGTTAGCGCGAAGTTACAGGCCTATCTCCCTATGAGAAATGGAACGGTCACACTGGCTAACAAATCGGGGGAGGCACCAGGAGGTGGGTAGCGAAGTGGGGGGTCTGGGGGTGCTCCCCTGTGAAATTTGAAAATTTCACCATTATTTCATGCACTTTGGCATATTTTCAGATAAGATCTTAGGCTGAAAATGTTCACAATTTCCACCTTTCTAACTCTACCAAAAAGGCAAAAAAAAAAAAAATCTTGCCAAAATATTGGAGTTCAGATGAAACCATCTTCTCGTCAGTTTTGGGATTTATACTCGAAAATCTGATTAATCAAATTTTCCCACCCCTTGTCAGTCTTTTGACGATTTCTTCCCAGTGGCTTGGAGCAGGGTCATAAAAATTCACCCACTTATCAATCTTGACACGAGTTAGCAGGGTATGAATTTACCATAAAACTTTACCAGACCATCGGGCTGGTATATTTCATTATACAAATGTGAAATTCTTTAATTATAACCAGCCAGTCGGGCTGGTTAGCTAGCTTTAGAACTATATTCAACCAGACAAGTTCTAAATTCACCAGCCACGGGCTGCCGGGCTTGTGGCAATTTCGAGCCCTGGTTAGATATTAAAAGAAGAAAAATGAGAAAAATGTTTTCATATTTACATTTATATTTTACATAATTTTAGTCAATGAGACTGTCAATCGGGCTTAACCTAGTTAAGTAGAAGAACCCCATATGTAGTGTCAAATTAATCTACAAGTGTCAAACAATACACCCTGAGCGATATTAGCCCAAATAAATTCAAATTCATCTGAAAAATAAAGAAATATGAAATCAAATTAATATTTCAAATTCATCTGGTTAATATTTTCACCTGTAGGTATTACATGGTGAAAATAGTGGTCCAGTACTATTGTTACATGGTGAAAATAGTGGTTCAGTACTATTGTTTGACACTTGTAGATGAATTTGACGCTGCATTTGGGATTCTTATTTTAACTGGGTTATGCACGATTGACATACCCATTGACTAAAATTATGTACAAAATAAATGTACATATTAATGAAATTTTTATTTTTTTCCTTCCAATTTCTTCCTCGTGTAGAGATTAACAAGTGGGTGAATTTTTTCATGACCATATACTCTAGCCATTTGGAAGAAATCACCACTGACAAGGGTGGAAAAATTTGATTAAAGGGGAATGTTATCACAATTTTTGAATGGGTAAAACCAATAAAAAGCAGTTCCCTGTGGCCTGCTTTATTTTTTAGAATTATTTTCAAAATTTTAGCGATGATGCAATATCCTGAAATACGGCTCCAAAGTGCCTGATTTTTACTCCCAGTAAATCCGCCCGGCGATTACCCTGTGACGTCACACAGTGAAGCGGCCAGAGTCAAACATGGCGGATAACACAGATAGGGTAAAGCTCTGACACAGATTCCGATTTCAGCGTTAACCACGTTGAAGACTGTGACGTTGGAGATTATACAGGTCTTGGAACTGAATAGAATGTAGAGGCAGTAAGCGATCATGAAACTAGGAGAAGGAGAATCTATCGAGTCATATAGATTTGAGCCATATACACAGGCCCGCAAAACAAGAGTTTTGGGGGGTGTGGACGGTGGTATTACGGTGACGTGTCGAATTATGGGGTCTCTATATATAACCCCATGCTTTATATAAATCAACATCGATGTTGATATATATAGAGACCCTATATTTCGACACGTCACCGTAATACCACCGTCCACCCCCCCCCTCCCCCAAAAAAAACTCTTGTTTTGCGGGCCTGTGGCCATATACAAGCGAATCTGGGGTCAAACTGGGTCGTCCTGATGTCGGGCCTGTTTCAAGCTTGTGGCAGGCCGTGTCAGGCTGTGGCAGGCTGGTTTAAATACACTGATTACATGCTTTATACACGAAATTACAACTATCTGTGGATCTTACAATAATATTTATACATTTCTGCTTTTATCTGGCATTTTTTTAGGCATAGATCAGTTATTATAATGCACAGGATCGTAAATTTACTCTTCCATGCTAAAAAACTTCTAAATAATATAGCAAAAAGGAAACTAGATATAGGCCGGCTTGGCTTATTGTGGATGTCACTATAATATATATATTCATTTAAAATCTACAGATAATTTGTTATTGTAAGAGCATACTATGTAGTTATTTACGCCTTTATTTTTATATGTGTGTGTTTATTGGCATTGTATGGTTCATTATTTTTCATTTCTTACGGGACGGACAGATTGTTATACCGTGGCAGGCCGGCTTATTTACATTGTCTACGTGCTTAATTTTATTATGTGTTTGTCAATTATTGTTAGCGATTTGATGTTAAAACGGGAGCTAATCCATACCTGTGGATAAGTCCTCTCAAATGAAAACAAAGTTTCAATTCCAAAGGCAGCTATTTGATGTTGAAACAATAACTAATTCACCTGTGGAGAAGCCGTTTATTTCTTTTGGACACCCTGTTGCTGAACGCGCGACGTTAAACCTTAATAACCATATCGTAAAGTGCTCTGTTTTAAAGTGGTGCATGCGCA
Organism: Hanleya hanleyi; assembly: GCA_036873755.1. NCBI lineage: Eukaryota > Metazoa > Mollusca > Polyplacophora > Lepidopleurida > Hanleyidae > Hanleya > Hanleya hanleyi. Next base: position 63,331 of record JAVTVY010021924.1, read on the forward strand.
TTGGAGCGTTTCTTGCACTTGTGCCATTTTCAACATTTGAACGTGATAGGAAGATAGTGATATGACTTGGTGCTATTTACGTGTACTTGCGCTGCAGGAATGAGCCAGATACTTTGTGTCGGGGGAGAGAAGTATATTTGACATGTTTACAACCCGTTAAATGCCATAGTCAATTGTACAAGACGATACTGATGTGTGTCCTAGTGAGGATGTGCAACTCAGTCGTGGCTACATACACCGAGTTGCATATATGTGGCTATCAAATAAATTTTTTTATCAAATAAATAATATGATTTGGCATCTCCAGCACTATGACAACCACCTAATGACTCGTTTAATTAGATGGAATCTGCCTTCAAACACAGATTTTGTCAACAAAACTGTTGTTTCTTTCTCCACATTTGACAGGGACTTGCGCAGAATGTGGTTGACCTTTTTGCTCACAGCATCAATAATCGATCCTTGCCGGTTATAAACCAAAAGCGACGTGTGTTTAATCACGTGATCAGAAAAAATAGAGATAAAAATAGCATAGGTCATATTCTTACATGTCAGAAAGGCGCCAAAACGTGAAAATCAGTCTGTGTTTTTCCCACACATTTGATCACATTTTGCCTTCATCAAAACAGTCAGGAGAGATGGTACATGATCGAAGAAGCTCAGGTCGGCAAGGCTTTGGTGTAAGACCGCCCATTGAAAAGGTCATATCCTGGACAAAAGATTGACAATACAACTTGCAGCAGATCCTTTGTCAACTATATTTCGTGAGTCTTACACCAAATCGTTGCCCTCAGGTCGGTCAAACTGTATCAAATTGGCATATTTTCTTTCCCCCCCATTTCGTTATTTTCGTCTGCGAAAGATTGCGAAAAGGCACTTTTCGGAGGGATCAGATAATCGACTGATGAAACGGAATTCGACTGATGAAAACGGAAACTCGGTCGGTTATTTGTTGATAGCTCGCTTAATACTAGTTCGATTCTGACAATCATACTTTCCGGAGTAGCTGAAGAGATTCTCTTTTCAAATATATATAGTTTGATGACAAAAGTTTTTTAATTTTTGAGATAGTGGGCAACTGAAATTTTCGTGTCGACTTCGCTGAAATTTTTTCTGGACCGACCGACATGCGGTTTTTCTTGTCCAGAAAATTATTCCGTGGACTGACTGAAATACTTTTAGGTTTCCGGAACGCTCTACTTTCTTACGAATAAAATGATATAAAATATATGCATGTACCTTCTACCGTTTTCCTTAAAAGGGTTCGCTGAAAAAAACCGATTGAAAATCACAACATTTTCAGCTGAATCGGCCGTAAAACGGATTAGTGAAGCGAGTTAAAAACCCGGATTTGGAGACGGACTTCAGAAGATTCCGAAAATCCGGAATAAGGGTCGCGGGTAAGTTTATTGGAAGATTGGTTATGTCGGTAGGTCATAAGTGTCGAATTAAATTTTAAAAGCATAGTTTGCACAAAAAATATCCTAGTTTTCAAATAAATGAATGTTTGTCATGTAATAACTTAATGTAAATGGAAATAGTATTTAATTTTGAATTGATCATTAATTTTATATATATTTTTATAATCGAAATGCAGAATGACCAGGAATATACATATTTTGTTCTCAGTAATTTTTGTTCTTGGTTTTGTTATTAATATAAATTTTAAACACTGAAGTAAATGTTTTCTTAGAATATGTGGATTGAAAGTCAAAGTAGTCTTACCAAGGTAACCGTAAAAACAGAACTCAACTAAGTTAGCTATAGCAAACAATCCACAATCCGACCCATTGTCTTGTTGCTGAACACTTGGAACTGTAACAGTAATTTTTTCGCCACTCTTCCCATGAGCTGCAGAAAGTTGAATCTCAAGGAAGTTGTCAACGGATTCCCTGATTTCAAACTGTCTAATAAATATACCTGATTGTTCTTATCTTTCAGACAGGCTACCCAATGATCCCTACCAGTGTGATGAATCTGACCAGCCGGCCCATCTACATAAGAGAACGGAGAACTATTAACCCATCGACCTTCATCCTTTTGAAACATCAGAGCCTTACCAGTTTCTTCTAAACCCTGAACAAACGGGAACTGCTTTTTCAAAAGTGACTGAACATCGGACATAATATCGGAACATAACCACTCATTGTTTTCAATGATTCCCTTATGTCTCACTTTCAAACCCCTAACCCAAACCTGATCGTCAACAAATTCCTCTTCCTCATCTGAAATAATATTCACGTCAAAAACGTTTGCCTCATAAGCTATTGGAATGGTTAATATAATCTGATTACCTATTCTGCTCACATAATCTTTTAACGATCGTCACTCTCGGCAAGTGTTGTAACGGATTAGCGGTTGGGGATTAATTGCATGGGATTAAAACTTAATTAACTGTTCACCAGTCTGGGCTGTGAGATGTCAAAAAGTCAGTAAGTGAACAAAACTCACAATGATAAAATTCATTTTAGTTCATATAAATTATAATAATTACTGAAAACAAAATATGTATATTCCTGGTCATTTTTCAGGTACAAGAAGGTACATGCATCAAAATATACGTATTTAAAATTAATGATCAATTAAAAAATATATTTATACCATAGAAAAATTACATGACAAACATTCATTTATTTGAAAACTAAGATATTTTTTGTGCAAACTATGCTTTTTAAATTTAATTCGACACTTATGACTGCTGTTAATTTCATCAAAGGTAACTGTACGTCTAAACTAGCCCAGAAGAAGCCCATAAAACAAAAAACAGATGCCAAACAACACACCAGTAAAACACAAAAGATAGATTTAGATGACTGCCCATGTCGCGCAGTGCCTAGTTCAAAATCTAAATCTCTCAGCTGGGTTCAGTGCTCCCTGTGCAGTCAGTGATGGCATGGTCTGTGCGGCGTGTGCCTAGGCTTCAATGATCAATTTTGTGCAACACTTAAGAGACATTGAATATGCTTGCCCTAAGTGCATTGTCAGCAATATTGAAGGAGAAAATAAAGTACTGTTTGACAGTTTAACAGATGGGCAGACAAAGCAAAATAATCCGGTAATGGTCCCAAAGGAGGCACGGGGCAAGGTCAACACAGAGGAGGCCACCTCCAATGATAATATTTTGATTATTGATGGTCTGAAGAAAAGGCCTAATGACAGCCATGAAATCAAGACAGAGATTAGTAGGGTTAAACCAAAGGCAAAGTTCATCTGGGCCTACCCCTTAGTCAGAGGAGGAATCGCCATCCATTGCAAATCTGAGGGAGATAGGGACATCCTTACACAAGACTGGGCTGATGATAGTTTTGGGGGTCAAGGAAAAAACATTCGGACACACAACAAATCATTAGCATCCACATGTAGATGTGTAATTAAAAATGTTCCGAAATATCTCAGTGTGACAGAGCTGGAGGATTCCATATCCAAACAGCTTCAACTTTCTGGAGGTTTATCTGTTCGAAGACTACATTATAGAGATAGTCACAGACCATTGCCAGTTATAGTGGTAGACTGGTAGCAAGATCTGGCAGCTATCCTCGCTAGTTCACCAGTCCTGGGAAAGTCAGTAGGCAAAGTTGAAGCATATGTCACAAAAAGAACCCTCCCTACGAGATGCTTTAATTGTCAAAATTTCGGACACATAGCAGCTAACTGTGATCTAGAGCACAGATGTGAAAACTGTGGGACTGATCACAACGGCAAGTGTGAGCGTCCACCTAAATGTGCAAATTGTGAAGGGGCGCATGCCGCATTCAGCAAGGCATGCCAGTTCTACAGAACCTTGAGCCACAAGCTCTCCTCTAGAGACTGGTATTAGGCACTACTGTACTTTCACGCTTAGCCTGAGATAAACACATAGATTAATTAAACACATAGATTAGTTAAATGTCTGTAAATAAGCTTAGAAAAGGAAAAATGTTCTAGGTCTCTAGCTGTCAGGTTTTAGTTTTCTCATCTATGTTATATTATTCTTAGGAAATATTCATCATGAAGGTAGGACAGGCAAATATCCGGTCACTTAATACATCATTTCCTTTAATGGAACAGGTAGTCAAAAAACAAAGTATCGATGTGTTATGTCTCACTGAAATTTGGCAACCGAACTGGAACCTTAGTAGCTCTCTGAAGTACTGGAATGTGAACAAATGGACGCGACCATATAGGCAAGGCGGGGGAAGTGCCATCTTGGTCCGTAAGGATTTCAAGAGTGTCAAACGCACAGACCTAGTTAGAGGGGATCTTGAGGCGGTGTGGACCAACGTCTACACGAATGGGCATTCCTACCTCATTGGATCAGTTTACATTCCACCGGAGGACATTAGAGCTATGGCAGCCTTTTCGACACAATTAGATAGAGTTAGTAGGGAGCCTCACACTCTCATCATTACAGGAGATTTCAATGCCAAGCACCCCTACTGGTTTAACAAGAAAGTTAACCTTCTCGGACCATTACTCCTGGACATTTTGCACAAACACAATCTACATATAGTCAACAATAGCAGACCAACAAGGGACAGCTCCATAATAGACCTTACCATGGTACAGGGAGGAATAGATAGTGATATTTCGGAATGGGCGGTCAGAGAAGAGGTCTTTTTGGCTACAGACCATAGACTCATAACTTTCAGGATTGGTCATCGACAAATAAATTTCCGGGAAAGCAAGTGGGATTTTCGGAATACAGACTGGGCTAATTGGGAAACCGAGACAAACATCGTCTTCAGCGAATGGCTCTCGGCTCTATCTGACACAGAGAAAGATGTAGAGACGGTATATACTAAATTTCGCCATACCCTGTTGGAACTAGCTGATAAGAACATTAAGCGCAAAACTGTATGTCCACACAGCAAAAGCTGGTGGAATGCAGATGTAGGCGCCAAAGCAAACAATCTTAGAGCCAGGAAGAAAAGATTCAGGTATAGGAATGACCCACACAATTATGGACTGGTACAGAAAGCCAAACAAGAGTTTAAAGAAGCAGTAGACAAGGCGATAGAGGAACACTGGAAAAGCCTCATTGACCAACTCAACTCAGGGGATCCACAGAAATTTTGGCCAGTTGTCAACAAAACTATCAATCCAAAAGTTAAGAACATAATACAGCCAATTGAACGGGCTGATGGATCTCTTGCAGCTGAAGATACAGACATCCTACAAGAGATGGTAGGGGTTTATGGCTCAGAGAACTTAGAAGTTCAGAACAATACCATCTGGTATAGCACCATAGAAGAACTAGGTGCTTGGCTGGTCCAAGAAGAATCCAAGGATTTAGATAAGATGGATGCCCCTGCTCAGCTGTCATCTGAGAACACTGACCTTACTCTTGAAGAAGTTCAGCTAGCGATAGAAGCTACCCCCTTGCACTCCTCACCTAGTCCCGAGCTATTTTGGAGCTCGGGAAAGTTACCTATTGCCTTTAAACAGGACCCCAAGGTCCTGCTCCCAAAGCCTGGTAAAGACAACTACCATTCTGTTAAGGCATATAGACCTATCACCCTGGAGAGTGTCTTGGGTAAGATCATGGAGAGGGTGTTTCAGAGACGCCTCATCTGGAGATTGGAGTGTGATGGCTCTCTTCCAGACACTAATGAGTCATATAGAAAGTTTAGATCAAGCACACATGCACTCATTCGCCTGGTCCAAAAAATATATGAGGCTTGGAATAGGGGAGAATATGCCATTCTGGTGATTATGGATTTTGACAGCTGCTTTGAGCGTGTTTGGAGAGCGGGGTTGATATGCAAGCTGTATAACATGGGTATAAGAGGCAGGTTACTGTGTTATATCTCAGAATTTCTTAGTGAACGACAGTCCAAGTTCACTGTCAATGAGGCGTCCACTGGATGGCTTCCGTCCAAACTGGGTATCCCACAGGGGTCTGTGCTCTCTCCCACTCTGTGCAATGTGTACACTTCAGATGCTACGAAAGGACTTAGTCCCTCGTCTGACCACACAGAGTATGCAGATGATAACACCATCCTGAGAAGTGGCCCTAACTTAGATATTCTGGTAGATGAGGTAAACAGGGAGATAGACACAGTAGGCAAAACTTGGTGTAGTGACTGGAACATGGTCATGTCAGCGAACAAAACCTGCGGGTTATTGTTCGCTCCACCAAACCTGGTAAGGAAAGAAGTCACCTTAGTCCTGAAAGGAGAAAAAATTAACATGGTACGCTCTAAAAAACTTCTTGGTGTTATATTGGATGACCAACTCAAATTCACTGAGCATTCCAATGCCAGGCAGTCAGCAGCTTTTGGTGCCCTTAGATCCTTATCTGACTTTGCTCGAGCTAAATCTAGATGTTCAACCCCCAACTTCGTTAATCTGTACAAAACATTGGTCTTGCCCCGTTTAGAGTATGGTATTGCTGTGGTGGCAGCTTCAGGTAAGGAAGCATGTGGAGACTTCGAGAAGGTGCACAGACTAGCTCTTCTAAAAGCGACTGGATGTCTCAATTCCACATCCACAGAAACACTGGAAGTCCTGACTAATTGTACACCAGTCGACATTCATCTCCGGCTGAGACAAGCAGAAGAAATGACGAGAATTCTCGCACGTAGCGGCAAGAACTGCAGTCGCACATTGACAGGGCCCAGAGGGAAAGATATCCATCTCTTTTCTCTGCTTTGCTCTGCAGGTTGAGAGAGTTTGGTGTGTCCCCAGAAGGGGTGGGGAAAAACTATCAGTATAGGGATAACGGGTTAGAGTTATTCAGGGAGTGCTCAGTCAGTCAGGAGTTCAGCAACAGCAAAGTAGACCAGGAGCACATTGTTAGGCAGAAATTAAAACTGTTGGAGAATGATGGGGTAGTCATTTTCACAGATGGGTCAGCACTAGGCAACCCAGGCCCAGTAGGGGCATCAGCCATTGTATTCCTCAAGGGTCTCAAATCTGCTCCCATATGTCTCAAGAAAGCCGTTGCCAAGGTGGGCAATAATTATGTTGGGGAGGTGGTAGGTATCTGACTAGGTCTAGAATATGTAGCAGGCACTACCGCGGAGGCAGATGTAAACATCTTCACAGACTGCCAGTCTGCTATTGTGTCTAGCTTTTCTTCAGACATTCCAGGCAACAGAGCAGAGGATATTAGTGCTATTAGAGCATCAGCTAGAACCATTTTGAGACGCGGAGCAAGAGTCCGATGCCACTGCCCTGGTGCCCAGGTCACCGTGGTAGAAGAGGCAACGAGATTGCTGATGAGTATGCTAAAACTGCAGCAGTAGAGGCTCAGTCTATGCAATCAGAATTCGCAAATGATAAATCCTCAGTGTTTCGACACATGAGGAAGAAGGCGGTAGTTAAATGGCAACGGCGGCTGGAAAACTCCACAAAGGTAAGCTGGGTACAGGCTGTGATCAAGAAGACCAACACCAGAAAGTTTTTCCATAAACACAGAGGAAGAGAACAAAGCTGCCTGAACCAGATCCTCAGTGGTCATACCAAACTGAAACATCATCAGGTGAAGCTGAACACCAACTTAACGTCAGCAGACTGCAGTGTCTGCAATGTGCCTGAGACAGTACATCATTATGTCTTCCAGTGCTCGAGATTTGAGGAAGAACGTGATTCTCTGATGGACACAGTGAATCAGACTCTGTGTCTTTCCAACAGGGAGAAAGGATCTATTGTGGGGGAGATCAACCTACAGGTGCTAAGTGGGCACAGTGAGGTCCTCTCAAGGGAGCACAATTCTAAGATAGTGGGAGCATTCTGTGACTACCTGGGAAAGACCTACCCTCCCTAGACCATGTATTTAAATTAGTCGCATCAGCTTTGCCACCCGTACAAGGATTGTAAATAACATTACCATGTTTCTCCAGTTTATAATGTACATAGTATTTCTATCTTCCTTACCACTGTTTACAAAAAACAGAAATGCAGCCCAGACACTTTCAAAACTTAGGACTAGCAGCCACATCCTACAGATAGAAAGAGGCCGATACAAAAAAATCCCACGCCTAAATCGCTACTGTCCAGTGTGTCCACTCATTGAGGTGGAAGACGAATGTCATTTCCTGTTCCGATGTCCCACAATTAAGACAGAACGTGAACCTCTAATACAAATAATCCCCTTGCTTGCCACTGATACTACAGAGACCAACACCAAACTGAATGCTATCTTCTGACCCCCATCTATATCCCCAAATCAGCTCTATTCTCCATAACATGTATGTTGAAAGATCCGTAGCTCCCCAAAATTATACACAGAAAACACCAGCTCCCAGCTGAGCACCTCCAACTAATATGCCGTTTGTAAATATGTTTATTGTAGTTTTGTCAATGTACATTATATACATTGTAGTATTTTGCCAGTTTTATGTTTGTTTTAGTATAGTTTTATTAATGCCATACTTTGTAAATGCAATTGAAAGTCGAGCAATAAACATTTCAATTGAATTGAATTGTATATTGTATGTCTCTTTTTTTTTTTTGCCCTACTCTGCATCAATGAGTCTGACAACACGTATTGATCGATCGAACACCGCCTGCCGTCTACTTTCTCAAGCATAAGAGAACAAACAGCATTTTGGGAATATAGCACCATGTGATTTTTTCTTGTAGCATCAGTGAAAAATACCCATCAAGTTAAGAGTGGATTTACAGATAAACAACAACAACAATATGACCTACCGACATAACCAATCTTCCAATAAACTTACCCGCGATCCTTATTCTGGATTTTCGGAATCTTCTGAAGACCGTCTCCAAATCCGGGTTTTTAACTCGCTTCACTAATCCGTTTTACGGCCGATTCAGCTGAAAATGTTGTGATTTTCAATCGGTTTTTTTCAGCGAACCCTTTTAAGGAAAACGGTAGAAGGTACATGCATATATTTTATATCATTTTATTCGTAAGAAAGTAGAGCGTTCCGGAAACCTAAAAGTATTTCAGTCAGTCCACGGAATAATTTTCCGGACAAGAAAAACTGCATGTCGGTCGGTCCAGAAAAAATTTCAGCGAAGTCGACACGAAAATTTCAGTTGCCCACTATCTCAAAAATTAAAAAACTTTTGTCATCAAACTATATATATTTGAAAAGAGAGTCTCTTCAGCTACTCCGGAAAGTTTAGATTGTCAGAATCGAACCAGTATCAAGCGAGCTATCAACAAATAACCGACCGAGTTTCTGTTTTCATCAGTCGAATTCCGTTTCATCAGTCGAATACGCCGACCCCTTTTCGGAAGGTCAACTCTTATCGCCACATTTTAACCTACGTCCGCTGTGAGCTGTGATAGGAAAGCCGCGCCGCCTTACCCTATATTCACCTATCACAGCTAGAGTTTCTGAGTTAGGGTCAGGCCTGAGGCGGACTGTTGTTGTTGTTGCAGCCGATGTCGGATTTTGTTTTATCATGTTAATTTGTTTTTGGCAAACAGGGAACACAGACTGCATAATATTACGATATGCCCATATGCCAGCAATATGTGCTGCTAATACCTGAACTGTCAGACTTGCTAAAGGGACCAGATTTCCATGATTTCCGCGAAATCAAATCTCCGAAACTGACATCGTTCCCAGAATCTTTCCCGCCGGTTCATATAGAATCCTAACCATAATGAGCAACCTCGCCACCAGGGGTCGCTCTCCGCTGGAAAATTGGCCGCTCCGACGAACTAGGACCGGACCGGATAGCTCTGGTTTCGTGTCCAGACAACTATTAAAATTTACATTGGCGGCAATGTTAAAAACTGTTAACGTAATTGCATCTCCTCGATTAATTAATTAAGTCTCGACTTCCATGTTTCGGCCAGAAGTACTTTAATTCAAGTACTACAACCGGACAGACTTCTTGACGGGGGTCGCCCACAACCACCTCGCTGGGGGTCTAATAACACCCCAGCCACCAATCAGATTTTTGGACCGGATTCGGGGCCTTCGCGCACATCGCCGGAAGTGACATTATATATAATAAAATAGATGTTTATCGAACATTTCGATTACTTTTCAAGTCTGCATAATACCTCTGTTGACCTAGCGTTAAAAAGAATTATCTGGAGAAAAAAATTTCTGTTTATCTGCACAGAGCATCATTTGCGTACACTTCGCCATCCATAAGTCTTACCGCGTATAGATGACCGAGATGGTTACAGGTTGGACAGAGCATATGAAAAGTACGGTAGTTCGCTCATGTGCAACACTAAAGGAGTTGTTCGGCCGGATTCAAACTGAACCGTGCGTTGGTTGGTTTCCCCTATACGTCATAGCCACAGGGACTCGTAGTTGGTCGGTTATTAATTATGATAATATGTAATAGGCAAAGCCTAGAAGTGAGCGCAGAACAGTTCTTGCCCTCTCAGAGTAGTTCTGAGCCGTTATAATGGGTAATTAGATTAATGTGGGGGGGGGGGGGGTCGAGGTAGGGAATAAATATTACTATTAGAAGGGCAGACACTTAGCCGGCGTCGAGACCACACCACGCTCACAAAACTCCGGTGTTATAGCCCCTTATCACCGTGTGATCCTGATATTAGTGAACAAAATAGTGAGGACTGGAACCTGAAATACAGCCCTCTTGTAGTTCGTTTTGAAATTTATGTATTATTCCATTTGCATACTCACCTAGTTGTAGATCAGTGCCTGTATATTCTTTTTTCTTTCTATATATAAATTTATGATTAACTTTAAGACACTGAAGTAGCAGGCAAGTACAGTTCCCAATTCAGGCTTCAGCAACACAATTATTGAATTACAAATATCTGTCGGGGATTTGGGACTCATGATTGGAACATAATTAAAATAAATGATCTGCCGGCACATCTCTCCTAGTAAATTCATGAATTCTGCATTATAATTACATGTTCATATATAGGCTTAATATACATGATGTACATATATTGGTACTTGATAAGATTCTTTCTTTTCACGACACGGAGGGCGGGAGTGTGGCCATGGTGAAAAAGTGCACGCTCGTAATTTCGGCTGCTGGTCTGGCGTGGGTTCGAATCCCACCGAGGACTTTCAGGATATGAAAATATCCCCGCTCACAGCTGGGCTTATCAGTGTCCAGGGTAAAAGGAACTGAGGGCGCGCTCGTGTCCAGGCACATGTAGGCACCGTCGTGATATGGCTGAAAATTTGTTGAAAACGACGTTAAATCCTACTCACTCACTCACTCTTTTCACAACACACACAACATCCATGTACCTTTGTCTGGCCGGGACTTGCTGATTTGTTAGTACCTACCTGATATACACTTACACAATCCCCAAAGGTGGCATGTAGATTTCCTCAAGTTATATTAAATAGAGATTTCCTACATGTATGTACAATGCAGTGTTGACATTATATATATAGATTAAATAACTGAACATTTGGTCATGAAAATTTTATGAAATTTTAACAATGTAACAACAAACTAATAATAATTTACCCCGAGATAGTTATCTGGGAGGAAATTCGCGATTGGTCAATTATTTCCGGGGGAATTAAAAAAATATTAACTATGTCCCCTCCACGGTTCCGTAGTTAGCTGTTGGAATAGTTTTGATATCAGATGCTATGACTCAGCGTATTTCAGTTTCCTGAATTGGGGATCTTCAAAAATAAAAAAATAAAATTTGGGGAATCTTTAACCAGACACAAAGACTATTTTCCGGGTATAGAAACCCTTTAAGGCAAGAAGACCAAGGCATTTTCTCCTGCAATTTCTTTTACTCAAAATCTGTACATGTCAGCTAGATAGAGAAGAACACAAGTAATACATGTATGTACCGGTACATCAGAATGTATGATGATAAATTACATAACAGATTCTTGCCTCTGATGTTCATGTACCTTTCTATGCTAACCCATGTAATTCACTATCTACCCAGTTACCTTCAATATGTCACTCATTTTGTTGACTTACCTTTAGTGTCATGTGAAATCACAATAATCAACATACATGTGCATGTAACTGACATATTACAGCAAGTGGACTTTTGCAACATGATATTTATATGAGGTTATTATTTCAATGTTCAAATGTATCGGTCTGCTGTAGGATCACCTGTTGTGTAGAAGACATTTACCAGTATATATGATACATAATGACTGTGATTAAGTCCCATCATGGTCTCTGATATAATGTATAATACTGAATACATTACTGATGTGGACTACCAATAAACATAACTATCAGGGTGACTGTGAGTGAGTGAGTGAATATGATTTAATGTCGCTTTCAACACTATTTCAGTCATATCATGATGTTGGTTCCTATTCCTTAACTATCAGATAGTATTATTTATTGTTTGTTCTATTAAGTTAACATTATAAACTTTTCCTTTGCTGGAATTCAGACAATAGTTCCATCAAGCTGGTGCCTCAGGACTGACAAGGTGACATGATGTAGTTTGTACTGCAATCGTCAAAGTTGCACACCCGATTATGACCTAGAAATTAAACAAAAATAAAAAGTTGTATTAGTATATTATTTCCAATGTCCCTGTAATTTACGGAATGAATGGCGTGCAACTGAGATTATGTGGCCGGATAAATAATTTGCATTTGCCAGATTATTAGGATCATCTCCTGATGGAAAGAGCGAAAGGAGATGAAAGCCAAAATTGTTATATGGTGTACTACTGTTGCCTGCAGGCAATGATAAATATTGATCCATTGGGTATGATATGTAAAAACAAGAGAAATAAAAGAATAGTGTTTGACACTTAATTTATGTGCCTGCTCAGACTTCTTAAATTGTCATGATTATGTATCATTGAGTTTCTACCAGGCTAAATAAATAATATATCATGTATGTGTGAAATTTGTTCATACATACCAGTGGAATCAAGACTGAAATCTACCATGGTGTTGAAGCAATGGTCAAAGATGACTGCCTGTAAATAAAGAAATGGAAATGATAAACGATCATATCAAATGTAAATTGAAATTGGTACCAAATTAAAAGGGAATCAAGTTATGAAGAAAACCAATCTTTTATTCTAACAGTACATCATGTATATCAGAACAATTTCAAAACAATAAATTAAAAGAAACCACAAATGTTAAATGCTTTTTACTTTTTCTCGGTTGAAAAACAAATTCATTGACACTGTTTGAATTGTTCTTTCATTTGCAGTTTTTCTGATCGGTTTATTTTCATTTGAAAGTACATTTTAACATTATCACTTTATCCATAACCCTTCCCCCAGCACACTAATTCCGAGTTTCTCTATATCGATAGTTTTTGATGTGATAGGTCTTTGTCCAATGGTTGTTTCATATATAGCAATATAGAGTAGTCACTATTAAATTAAGCGCCCCATAAAACAAACTCTAATTACATGTAAGCTAGACATAGTAAAGCATGTTCATCTGTTTAACAAGCAATTCATTTTAATCCAATGATCGATGAAGTGTGCAGATATGGAGCTACAATTTCAATCAATATGCAATAATAGAACATAGCATGTATGTAAAGTTCATAAGGAAATGTTAAATTTGTAAAATTTGATGTTTGTTTGGGGATGAGTTAATTGACTCAAGGTTGGGGACGAGTTGACTCAAAGTTCGAGTTGGGGATGAGTTGGCTGGGGACGAGTTGCTTTGGGGACGAAGTGACCTGTTCCCACATGGAGAGTGCTGATAATACAATCATGTAATTAGGAAGAACATACAACATACCAGCTGGATGCATTACTCCGTCGAGGTTGCGAAAATATTCAATTTGTTACAAATTCTAAATCTTGAACATTTGTGGACTCATACAAATTTACATTTTGTTATAAATCAAATTAAATCAGCCCTCCAACACTCATTCTTATCCAGAACTGGCCTGTCTCCTGGTAAAATCACTAATTCCAAACTGGATACTTATTGGACATATGGGTATTGATAACTACCTCAATGATGTAGTAATGTTTAAGCACAGGAAAGCTCTCACTGGTCTTCGGACAAGTTGCCATTCTCTTGCCATTGAGACTGCAAGGTATTCTAGAATTGAGATTCCGAGAGAACTTCGATGGTGTAGTGAATGTCCTGGACAGGTAGAAGATGAATAGCATTTTCTAATACAATGTTCGTTATATTCTGTTGAAAGACAATCTTTATATTCAAACCTGAAGAAACTTCTGCCAGTGTGGCCAAAAACTAGGTCAGATCACTTGAAAATGTTTCTCAACCCGGTAGTAGAAACTTCAAATTTAATTGCGAAGTATATATTTACAACTGTTTCGAAAAACGAAAATTGGTAACAGTAACAGTTCCTAGTCATCAGTCATGTTAGTTTTCTATATTCTAGTCATATATAAGTAAAACTAAGTTCATTCCTGATATAAGTAATGGGAAACATAACATTGTCTACTTGTATGAGGTTTGTTTCACTCATATGGTGACAGTCCGTTTGGTGGAAGATTAAACTTAAGACTTGAGTCTGGTAATTCATTGGGTATATTCAATAATTAATTTTAATTCACTCTGCTGAAAAAGGCACAGCTACTGTAGAATCAGAAACTTTAGTATGGTACAGATATGAAAATTGAAGTGGGAATTCATATGATTTGAAAATATTATAGATACTAGGAACAGTGATACCAGTCACTGTGCATAATGATTAAGATAGAATTTATTATTAAAAATTTCAGGTAATTGGATATATTTTGACAAAAACCGGAGGATTGGAAACCTTCTGGAAATTGGCAAAGAGATACATGAGGTTTGAGGAACAATAAATATAAAAATCAAATGCATCCCAAGAAATGCATCCCAAATTAAAATCATACACCCCCCCTCTACACACAGAGATGTGACACCCTCCGTCATCTTCCCCCTCCCCCATCGTTCTCTCTGGGTACTCCGGCTTCCTCCACCAGTCAAATTGTCTGTCACCTTATGAGCAAAATATTCTTGAGTGTGGCAACTGCCCCCCCCCCCCAAATCTGCATAGGCCCTCATTTTATATTTTTTCCTAAAGAACCAGGCAGTTGGATAGTGTCAGTGTCAAATGCTTGAAAGTAGTATCGACAAAAATATGACCTCGTCCATTGTGTTGGTAATTATTTGGGCGAATTTTGAGATCGTTTTCTTCTCCAATGCGTGTATTTATGCTGGAGTCAAACGAAATCCCCCCCCCCCCCCAACCTCGGGCAAGGGTCCGGTTTAGTGGTGGATTACCTGGGGATTCACAACATGTTTATGCCCCAGGGAGTGGGGTTTTCACACATTTTCAGTCCTGTTTATCTTGGGATTCAGTTAAGACTTCTTCTACCTAGGGATGGGACATAAATTGTATTTGGTTGAGGTTTAGGTGGGGATTCAGTTCAATGTTTTGCCCCAGGGGGTAGGGCATTGAAGCATTTTAACAACTCTCATTTGCTAAGTCCCCACTAAACCCCGAGGTTGGGGGGGGGGGGGTCACTTGACTCCTGCATTTACCTCATGACCTCGCACATGTTATTGCATACAACAACAACAACATGGGCTATTTTGACTGCTGCGACATAAATCAATAGCTGCCAAATGCTTTGCGATATACTGAAATGACGAGTGGTGTACAAGAAATCGTCGTATCTCGACGGCATAAATTGGCAGTCCTACACTTACCAGAAAATGCGTGCATTTACCTCGCACATGTAATTTGCATACAACAACAACAACATGGGCTATTTTGACTGCTGCGACATAAATCAATAGCTGCCAAATGCTTTGCGATATACTGAAATGACGAGTGGTGTACAAGAAATCGTCGTATCTCGACGGCATGAATTGGCAGTCATACACTTACCAGAAAAACGGCGAAGTTGCCATCGTCCTATGCCTATAACCTGGGCAGCCGCCATGTTGAATCTCCCGCTGATGGAAGTTGGGAACGCCGATTTCTCGTCGATTTCCGCTCCGGACTTTTCTTTATTTCTCCTCGTCATTCTTTTGATGTTGTAGCGGGATTATTTATTTCAGCGTGGATTTTTATTTTTGCATGCACTATAATCCAGAAGTGGATTTAACAAATTATTGCTGAACACAAATCCCAACATTTCCCATAAGACATACAAAACAAAATGACTGCCACTTTTGGCGGAAGTCGGCTACCGGAAGTCGGCGAAAACTGAGTTGACCGGCTTACTGAACTCATTGGTATAGTATGTGTTATTTCTTACGTACGTATGCATGTTGTGTATAGAGTTCGCTACGCGAACGGCCGGCTTCGCCGGCCGTTCACTACGCTCACTATTAATATTTATATATACTCTCCTCCTACTCTATAATAACGTTATTATAGAGTAGGAGGAGAGTATATATAAATATTAGGCCGACCTAATAGGCCGGCGAAGCCGGCCTTAGGTCGGGCTTATTGGTAAGAAATCCAGACAACAACAACAACAACAATTCAAACATACTGACGAACCCACCTTTTTCCGCGATGTGGGCGGAGCCTGTCGTTCGACGCGTTGTCAACGTAAACGTCATCGATGGAGGCTGACATGTTTCTCGTCTCGGTGAAACGAGAAAATAAATATTTGCATTCATGTTAACACCTGTGATATTTTGCTCATTCTGCAAGGGTCTTTCGAATTTTCAAACGCCGACCTTCGCAGCCGGCCTTAGGATCGGGCTTATTTAAAGAAATCAGCGTAAAAGTCATCGAATTCGCATTGCGCATGTCCGAAATCGAAGCGGACATATTTCTCATCTCGATCAAACGATAGTTTGACAAGTCAAAATATGACAGAATGATTCTATTTATTTTCACATTATTCTGTGAACATTAATATGTTCCCCCACTTTGCATCGCATATTTTGTATTGTCTTGAAAACGTAGGAAGAGCAAAAGCGTTTTTGTTGTCAACGATGCACTTCGCGCAACCATGACTACAAAGAAACGTTCATGAGTTACGGCCCTTGAATTGGTTACGTTCCACCATACTCGCTTTTTGTTGCATTTCTGGTGATAAATTGTGTTTTGGTTTGTTCCAAGGGCTAATAACATATACACAAGTACCTCAGTCGTGTAACAACGTAATTCATTTCACGTTTAGCTCCGCCGAAAACAAAATCTCGAAGCGGATATTTCCTTTCGACTTCCTTTCATGACTTCATACAAATGTAACGTGTATGTAACAAAGTTTAAATATTAACAAAAAGAAATTGGAGCTTTCTTTCTTCTTATTTCTATAATAAGTCAATAGGTGCAAGGATGGTTCAATGGTATTTAATCAGTGGTTCTAAAGATGTGAACAATGAATTTCCTTGCGTCAAGCACTGATTGATTCTACTCAAACAGCAGGCTAACTCGGGATGAAAATAAGTAAACAATAGCTTTTACATAGGAATAGAAATTACTTTAATAAGCCCCACTCTCCAGGGATCCTGGACCTTGGGGGTTTTAAGTGTAAGAGGAGTACAGGATAAAAGTTTGACAAAAAAAAAAAAAAAAAAAAAATTCAGCCAAATGTGCTGATTCAAGTAATTATTTAAATTGATTACATTTTAGAAACTGAATATTATTATATTTGCCACAAAATATCCAACAATGTCTATTTTGTCTTCATTTGAAACCAAGAAATATTCTCAGTCATTGATTGGAAGTAATACAAATAGAAATATGATCATTAAATTAGTTTTTTTATTTTAACTTTGTTACAAAATTTTTAATAAGGCTTAAAAAGCTAATTGAAAACAAGAAAAAAAATCTCTGAATTGTTGTCAATATTTACACATTATTACAGATTTGTACAGTCACAGTACGAAAATATATGGGAAGGTGGAAATATCCACAGGCGAAAAAAAAACAACACAAAAACATTAGGCCTACACTGTCATGACTGTAAACAGTGAATAATAGTCTTTGCTGATCTGAAAGGTAGCGTATACAAAAACAATTTGTAGAACATCAACAAGTTTCATAACATTCTTGAAATATATCCTACTTGATTAAAGTTATATCTCACCAATCTACACTAAACTACTCTCTAACAAAAGTTGAGTGAAATTTCACTCAAGTAAGCGTGGAAATTGATCCCACTTAATATTTGAGTGAGATTTTCACTCAACTTGAGTGACATTCACTCAAGCATATGAGTGGAAATTAATCCCACTCAAGTTGAGTGAATAGTAACTCAAGTCTTGGTGAACAGGTTCACTTCACCCAAACTTGAGTGGAACAGTTCACTCAAGTTTTTTAGGGAGTACCGGTATTTCAAGAATGAATTTTTAACAAACCTTTCGGTTCATCAAGATGAATTCCACGAAATTTTTTAACCAAAATGTAATTCCGTCACAGTCATGGTTAGATGTCATTCTAAGGATGTCTAATCTTTTATTTGGCCATTTTACTTTCAATCGACAGAACATGTATTTGCCCGATATAAATGAATTTCACTCCTTTGGGCCTCTTCAGGCTGGAATAAAATTAAATTGATAAAATAAAAAAAATATCACATCCTCATTCAGTGGTAATACTAACTTCACTGTAAATTCAGTAGCAATATTTTCTTAGTGACTTAGTGTTAAATGCAACATTTTAAACTGTTGCATCCAACACTTAAAAGTGGTGAAACAACACTTTCTGAATGCTTTCCCTTCAACCCAGACTAGATGTTGAATGTAACAGTTGCCGTCACCGTTTCACCTGAGAATGAATAGGCTTTTAATTTCCCATGGGTAAAGTATAACCAAACGTTTGTACCGCTGTATTTCCAGGAACTCAAGAAATCGCAGACAACACACAGCGAATTGAATATCAATGTTCGAGGTACACAATACACATCCCTGAACTCTTCAAAATCTTGGTTCTTTTGGTTCTATTCCTACGAAGTAGTCTCTCATTCGCAAATTTTCCGGTAATGAGTGAATCAGTCAGTGAGTTAGTCCATCCAAATCCTTTCTCCGGCAAAATAAGGAGAACCGTTGACCTTAGAACCTTGATTTTTGGCATGAACGTGCATTAGGGGACGGTTACCAGCAAGTTCTGACCCACTTTTGATGAAAACCAAGGTACTTAGGTAACCTATAAACCTCTTAATTCCTACTTCGTAGGTCCTGTGATGTTAGTCACACTGTGATGTGTTAAATGTATAGCCAAATTCTGATACACAGGTGAAACCAAAATGAAGAACCATATCTACTATTACAACTTTGGCATGCACACACGACTTGTCAAGGTCAATTTTTGTACATTATCTGAAAGAAACTGGATCGTGCTCAGTGTCATATAGTTTACATTTGAAATCTGTATCTGTGGGTCATTCCTAATATTATTACATTATTTTGCAATATGTAATAAATAAAATGTGAAGTAGGTATGTCACTGTGATAATATATCAGAATTGGCCGATGAGCAATCAACATCTGTAAACATAACAATTTTTAATGATGTACTGATTTTCGGACACAGCCACCTGGACCTTTCACCTCAAAATGAATAGGGTTCCTCTTTGCCCCATTGATAAGGTACACTCAAAGTTTGTTACCAATCCCTAAACCAGGGATGTGATGTAATTTATTCCATGGTAACCCATTTAAAATATCATATTTTTTTGTGTTAAGTGTTTTTTCAGGTTACGCAGATTTGGTTCTCCCAGTCTTGATAAATCAATATCTTATCAATGCTCCCCAATCGTATATGTCGCTATGTACTAATCCAAATGAGGGAGCAGATAGGATTTAATTTTAATTAGAGTGTGGTTCTCCTTAAACACTGCCAAAACAAGTTTGCGGAACCTCTAGGCAGCCCCATTACCATTCACCATAACATCACTTCACTGATTACTTTGAACTGGAGATATCGCAACTAACAATAGCTAACAGATGAACAGACATGACGGACAGAAATTGTGATTGTAATATACAACCTCTTATTTTGACGGGCATATAAAATGGTGGGTTTGTCAGTATATCTGAATTTCTTATCATTAGAGCCTGTTGTCAACACTTATAGCATGCGTATGGTGCCCAGGCCACCATTCCATAGAAAGACACACACGGTGCCACTTTTAAAATAATGTCACTGATGAAACTGATTAATTCTATTAAAATTTGGATGACATCCAAAAGGACTATGTGCAGGAACATTGCAAGACATACAGAATAGTGCCAGTTGTGATAACCTCTTCGTCTGACTGGGCCTGTGTACCAGGTTCTTTCAACACTGAACAGGTGTGGTTTCTCTCCATGAAAGTGTGTGTGGACAACAGCCTGACTATATCAGCACCAACATGTACAATATGATATCACCGGGTTATCCTCGCTTCATTCTCGTACATCAGATTGCATACCTCCTAAGGTCAAAGTGCACTGACAGCTTTGGAGCAAATTCTGACATAAGGAGAACGTCTCCGCTCTAAACATAGAGAAACCAATCCCAGTGCATTTAATGGAGGCTCGAATTTAACCAATCAGTGCAGTGCTAGCTAGACTACTTGTTATCATATATTCTGCCCAGGGTCCCAAATAATACAGGTAAAATCATATGGTATATATGTCAGCCGAGAGGTAGCTGTTTGTAGAGTCATGCTCAGTGTCATATAGGCTACATTTGTAAGTCTGACTCTGTATGGGTGCTACCTAAAATCGTATATTTTTACCAATCAGTCTGATTTGTTTTAATAAATATAGCATCACCTGTAATATGTAATAAATATAATTTAAAGTAGGCCTGTATTGCTTTGGCAATTCGATGGTCGGCCTACTTTAAATTTTATTTATTTCATATTAATATCATAATTAATAACCGACCAACTACGAGTCCCTGTGATCATAGCAACGTAGTAAAGGTCAACTTCCGCTATTGGTGGCAGGGATGGTAATGGAGCCTGCGAAATGGAGCATGCGCTGTGGGGAGGTTGGGTCGCCCATTGAAATTTTGAGTTATGCGCGCTCCTACAAATGACGTCATAATTTTGGCTTCAGAAAGCGGTGCACAGGCACCCAAATAGTCCCTCTTGGCAACTCCTTATTAGGCCTTGAGTTAAAATCAAACTCACAGCGGAACCAAACACATACCATACTCCAATCGCCCACCACTGGCCTTCAATTATTCCTCGCAACAGAGACTGGAAAAAATATTGAAAACAATTCACCTCTCTGGCAGAGGTTGCCTAAATGGGATTAACGGATCGACACTATTTTTAATAGTGGTCTGGTACCTACTAGAGTAGGTAATTTTGCTCAATCCCGTCCAAACTACGCATGGGTATTCCTTGTTGACTGGCTAGAAAATGTGAGAAATTTCAGTGAGATTCGCTGAGCGGTCGACGAATTATGGGGCTTCGAATTCATGTACCACAACCTAAATACAGCACTTTTTCACTTCCAATTCATGGGTCAACAATGTTATCATGTGTGACTTGAGCAGCCATCACCAGAGCCCCAAATAGTAATTACTAAGATGCTCCTCCCATTTGCCCACATTTCAACACCTGAAACGACCTCTTTAGCCTTTCTCATGAATTATGGTGATTTTTTTACAATGGTACCCCCCAAAACCGCTTATTTTGATCAATTTTTAAGATTAATGTTTGGTTTTATCATAAAAACAGAAACGTGAAACTGTGAAATTTGGAACTGTTTTACGGAAAAACTATTTCTGGTCAAATAAAATCACAGAAGTTGCAGCTGAAGAACAGCACGTTTCAATTATACAACGAATTCTGACCCCACCCCCCAACCAATTACACCAATAAAGGTTGACCCCTGCCATTTTTGTTCGCCATTAGCCGAGAACGAACGTATCTATTCAAGCCAAACACTTTATTATCACGGAAAAAGTCACTTAAAGTAATCCCTAACCACTTCGGCTATTATCTCGTGTTCTCGAGCTCGGCTAAATATGACCAAATGTCCATTAATCCATGCAAAACATGGAAAAATGGAGGTGTGTCTAGTTAAAACTATACAATATAGCCTCCGTCCAGCGGCTGGAGCACTGTTAGCGGAGTCCCTTGTCATCATTCAACATTACGTGGCTGATTGAAGCAGTGATGAATAGAGTCGCTTCAATTGGGGCTGAATAGGGGTTTAAAGAACACTAGTTACCCCTGTCAGCCAATGTACCAATATTCTGATAATTTTGGCCCTTTCAGAGGACAGCTATAGGAATCCCCCGATTCCTCGATTAGTTACGGGTATTCTCCAGGCATAACTTTGAAGCATGCCCCAATAGCATATTATAGCGAGCGATATATATAGCAGACAACTGTAAAATTTAGAAAACAACCGCGAATAATATGTAACCAAATCACACAAAAATAGCGGTCTGGTACCTTTCGAGATTGCCATAATGAGGGCCGTCATGAAAGCTCCATTCATGAAACGAAACGGACCACACCATGCACACGATTGTGACATTCCATGTGAAATGGTTGTTTGGTTGGATATTCTCCACTCTTTCGTGGGAGGGGTAGTCGAGCGGATAAGACAAATGAGGATAAATCTATGGTACGCTGTAACTGAATATAACCAGCTTCACAAGAAGAGTTGATTGTCGGATCATCCGGGGTCATCAAATCATATCGGTTCTTTTCAAATATTTTCTTTTCATTAAACTAAGGTCAGGATGTGTATCATCTTGGTTTCTGTCCCAGATATCATTCATCCATGCGAAGAGACAAATTTTGCAAAGAGTATACCAGGTAGTACACGCTTAAAACTAAAGTGTTGAAACTTACTCGTAAAGTGTTGAAATAACCCTTTAAGTGTGTCCACAGGGACTGCTCTTTAAGTGTTGTCCCTGTGGACACACTTAAAGGGTTATTTCAACACTTTAAGAGTAAGTTTCAACACTTTAGTTTTAAGCGTGTACAAAGTTTAGATTCAGTCGATGAACAGATCGATCTTCTTCAGATATATCTTCAGGTGGAAAAGTCCTTTGAGTCCTTTGAACATCTCATTTCTCTCTGAGGACATTTTCCCTAAAGATATATATTTTTACCTCCGTCGATCAGACGGAGGTCTAGGAATGCAACATGAAATCTCCCGCCAAATAATTGTCATATGGGGAACCCAACCTGTAACCATCTCGGTCATCTATACGCGGTAAGACTGACCCTGGGATCGTGTGTATCCATGTTCAGCCTACTTTCGGCAACTGCAGGAGAGAATTTCCCATCCTCTCCCAGGGTGCTTTGCGCTACGCTGCATTTACCCCTGTAGGGGTCTCGCCATCTTTTGCAGGATTCCTGCAGAAACCAAGAACTGTTCTGTCTAACTGATTTACTGATCGCAAAACGTATATTTATCTTGAAATACACTTAACGGATATTCGGTGTGTTACAAAACGGCAGTGTCACACAGTTTGAAGGCAGTTTTTTGACAAATTACCTCAGAACTATAATCGCGGCTGATATTAATTCGCCCAGTTAGACGGTCGTCATGTTCTTTTACTACCTCTCCCAGGGTGCTTTGCGCTACGCTGCATTTACCCCTGTAGGGGTCTCGCCATCTTTTGCAGGATTCCTGCAGAAACCAAGAACTGTTCTGTCTTACTGTTTTACTGATCGCAAAACGTATATTTATCTTGGAATATACTTAACGGATATTCAGTGTGTTACGAAACGCCAGTGTCACAGTTTGAAGGCAGCTTTTTGACACATTACCTCAGAACTATATATGTTGCGGAAATATATATCGGTAAATCGCGGCTGATATTAATTCGCCCAGTTAGACGGTCGTCATGTTCGTTTACTGTGGCAACAGATGACCGTGGGTCAACTCCGGTAAAGTCCGTGAGACCCTTACAGCGCTACATGGAGAGGCGCGAAGCAGAACGTAATGAATGTCTGGTAGAGCTTGGTTCTTTTACTGTGGCAACAGATGACCTTGGGTCAACTCCGGCAAAGTGCGTGAGACCCTTACAGCGCTAAACGGAGAGGCGCGAAGCAGAACGTAATGAATGCCTGGTAGAGCTTGAGAATTTCCTAGACTGGCCGCCGTCGTCTAATAACGTTGGGCCGATTGACAAGCTTAGCGATAGCGGGTCATGCGCAGTGGATGGGTACTAGTCTAAGAATTTCCCAACCTGTAACCATTTCGGTCATCTATACGCGGTAAGACTGACCCTGGGATCGTGTGTATCCATTTCAGACTACTTTCGGCAATTGCAAGAGGGAATTTCCAGAAATCAATACCACGTGACTTCGACAGCCAATCCGCTAAAGTCTACCGACGTAACCCCAACATAACCCGCCATTTTCGAGTCATGTGATGATCTACTTGTTCAAAATTACAGATCTACCACACCTCTTGGATGATACGAAAGTTATTCATACATATATATTTTGTAAGCCCAGGCAATATCTGTTTCCGAGGTATGTATGAAAACCTGTAATTTATCAGAGTTTTCAAGTCTGTTCTCCGTCGGATGAAGGCCGAACAGAATCCGATAAAACACCGGATATCGCTCCGCGATAATGGAGACACACGATTCACAAGCCATCTTATGGATGGCGAAGTGTACGCAAATGAGAATTTCCATAAATCAATACCACGTGACTTCGTCAGCCAATCAGCTGAGGTCTACCGACGTAACCCCAACGTAACTCGCCATTTTCGAGTCATGTGATGAACTACTTGTTCAAAATTTCAGATCCACCACACCTCTTGGATGATACGAAAGTTATACTATATGCAGGCGCTTTCAAAAACCGATCCATTCAAAGCCCGTTCCTTCTCATTCACCAAACGCTATATAGACGATCTCCTCGCTGTGGATAATCGCTATATAAATGAAGCAGTGAAGGATATATATCCACCTTCACTGGATTTGAAGGAAACTACAGATAGCCCTACAGGCACATCTTATTTAGATCTCTATCTCTATAAAAATGAAGCGGGCATTCTCTCTCGTCGACTTGATGACAAAAGAGATGATTACAATTTCGACATCGTAAACTATCCCTATCTGGATAGTAATATTCCAGTGGGACCTGCATATGGCGTATACATATCTCGCTTAGTAGCATTTGCTAGATCCTGTGTTAAATGTGATGATTTTAATCAACGTCACAAAACATTGTTCCAGAAACTTATAAAACAGGGCTATTCCACCAAGCGCCTCCACTCAAAGTTTCTCAAATTTGGCGATACATATCGCATGCTGATAGCAAAGTACGAACGTAGCGTGCAACATCTATGGCGCTACGTTTCGTAACTTGTGTCTAATTCCGCTTAACCCGGGGCTAGGGGCCGTATGAACCCACGTACTTCAAGATCCTCATGGTGCTCATATGAACAGTCACAATCAAAGCGTGATGAGATACATCTTTTTTAGATGACGACTCTATAACGAATATTATGGATTAAGAATACTGATCAGCGATACGGATTTGATATTTTTGGAACATCATGATGTCTTGCCGGCATCATTGAAAACTGTTGAACGCTTCTCTCTTGCAGGAAACAAGCCTATGTTTATGTATACTATGATTGTCTTTTGAATTTGGTGCTAATACTGTTATATGGAAAATGGAATAGGTCTTTGGATTATGGACGCGGATATTCTCTAATGGACGACGGCTGGATTATGAATGACGGACTAGACGCTTGTAATACATACCTATATATTTTGTAAGCCCAGGCAATATCTGTTTCAGAAGTGGTATGAAAACCTGCAAGTTATCAGATTTCTCCAGTCTGTTCTCCGCCGGATGAAGGCCGAACAGAATCCGGTAAAACACCGGATATCGCTCCGCGATAATGGAGACACACGATTCGCAAGCCATCTTATTGATGGCGAAGTGTACGCAAATGATGGGGAACCACGACTCAAGTGATTTCCAATAGCTAGGGTTTGTCATGGTTCCCGACGAAATTTTGAAGCAATGATTTTGGACACAATTGAAATGAAAGCTCGTGTGAAACACGGGCGAAGAGCATTTCCCCAGACAATTTTGTAACACATAATTTGGTACTCACAGGGCTTTAGATCTCCCCAATTTGGGCACACCCCATATTAGGGGTGGCAATTGATTTTAGGATGGGACAGAGTTGGGGGCAGATACCCCTGGAGGATGAGCAATCAGGAATCATCCCTGGTAGAAGGGATTTCTTCACCAATGGTTGAAACCCAGTGTGAGGAAATACCAACTTTATTTTGCGTTTCATGGGCCCACCAACATTAAATGAAGGCTATTTCAACAGCTCAGCCGATACAGCATGATTTAAGTTACTGTTGAAGCATGAGACTGTTGAAACACATGCAAAATTCGCTAAATTGTTCTGGAAGAAAAACCACAGCCACAACAAAATGATGACAATGTTAGATTTGAGGTGTATGTTAGCAGTTAAGTTGTGACTTAACTTACAGCTTTTGACCTTGAGAAAATAGGTCAATGTCAGTCATATTCATAGACTTCAGGTCCATCATCAGTTGCATATGTGGTATCAATTTAGAACGCCTAGCTATATTTCATGTTATATCATAATATACAACATATAACCTGAGAAAATAGATTCAGTCAACTGGGATAGGCTTCTAGTCAGTCACTAATTGCACAAGTATTATGAATTTGGAGAGCCTATCTTCATTCCTTTAAAAATTATTTCTAATGCTAAATTTGACCTCGATAAAACAGGTGAAGGTCAGTCAATTTCATTAGGCTTCTGATCCATCACCAGCTGCATATGTGGTATGACCAGAAAGATGGGCAAACAGAGAGACAGACAGACAGACGACACGGAAAATTCAGTTCATTTTGGAGCATCATTACATATCATCTTCAAAGTCTAAATATTCTGTCAAAATGCACAAGAACACACCATTTTACTTCAATTGTAGAGAAGAAAAGCAACTCCGAGTAGGAATCACAATTTATTCTGTATATTTTGCTATTAGTTATAGCATCTTGAGCAGTGAACAAAGTTACAAACAGCTCCATACGCACAGTATATATACAAGGCATAATGTGATCTTAGCCAATACGCATTTATGAATAGGTAAGCCAGTAAATTATATCAGGTTGGACAGATATTAAAATGCCGTCATTTTCAGAAATTGCTAAATGTTAAGCGATAACCTGATAGTGATCTACAAATGGTGTGATTCAGGTGTATATCTGTTACCATGATTCAGTCATAATATTGTCTGTAATATATTTATGTCGACAAGGAATACACATAATTATTTGATAATATTATTAACTGTATGTTGTTTATGATTAATATGAACTTTTTATTTGCTCGAATCCAGCCATTTGTTCCATATGGGCAATATTCTCATCAGCCATCACCATTCAATATGAATGTGATACATGTACAAGTCCATGGTCATTGATACAGTATGGTGAAGGTGACCTGTAACACCAGTATACAAAACACCAGTATACAAAATTATACCGAGCGCATTGAATCCTCACCACATGATTCTGAGGCAGATCAGAACGGGGTGTCAGTAAAATCAGGTGTGTTTTGTAGAGGATTCTCTCAATGATGAAGCTATACTGTACACATACAAAATATGAAGTGTTGATGTGTCGGGCCTATAGCACAAAATCACAAGCAAATTGGTACAACTAGGCACACAGGGTCTCATTTCTGCCGCTAACGTGTTGATTTGGGTGGGGGCATCCTCTCAGGGGGAGGTGGGGTTGGGAAGGGGCCTAATGTCTCAAGCAGTATTCAAGGTTTTCCATCAATATACTCTATTCCATACCCCAATATTTCAAGCACGTGAAATCAGACAAAACTTATGTACGGGGAATGTGACTTCCACATCCCTGGCTGGACATGCTAGAGGGGAAACCTCAATCCCAGGTTAATTACCATTGGTGGAGTTAACGTCCAACAAATGCAAAATTGAGCTTGGCATCCAGCCCTATGTTATTCAGCGATGTATTCCCCTACGGACCCTGTTGCCTCGACGGAGGTCTTTGCGCTCATCCAGCGCTTGTTACCTCCGTCGATCAGACGGAGGTCTAGGAGCGCAACGTGATATCTCCCGCCAAATAATTGTCATATGGGGAACCCACGACTCGTGTGATTTCCAATAGGGATTGCTATGGTTCCCGACGAAATTTTGAAAAGTTTCTGGACACAATTGAATGCTGACGTCACAAAAGGTGTGTATCCTTTGCAGTGCTTCCACCGGGTCTCTTAATTCGAGGGTACTAAATTCGCGCGTGTACTTATAGCTTCGCGCTGGTACAGATAGCCGGTATGCGACGAAGACAAACCTGCGCTTTCATAAAAAGTAAATTTTCACGAAAGAAAAACTCGCATTCCGGATAGTATAATTGGAAACTTCCACGAGAATCTCTGAATCGGCAAAAAGATAAAGGACGAGTGTCATTCACCAGGATGCGAGTCGGAAGTGAGAAGTCAAATTCAAAGTCAGAGGTCAAAAACGTAAAACTCCGAAGAACTCTCCCGGCTTTTCAAGTTCTTTTTTGTTTTTGTTTTTTTGAGTTGGGGGGGGGGGAAGAGATAGCGACTGGAAAAATATATCTTCCCATGCTTCAATCGTTATCTGTGAATCCGATCAACAACCTAGCCGGATAATCTGTCAAAAATTATCCGTCGTCTGGGTAAGGTTGAAGGGTCATCGGAAGCTCGGACTGTGATACAGGCAAAAACTGTTGTTGTTGTAGTCTGGAAAAATAACTCTGCCTCACGAGGCGCTCTCTCGGCTTTTTCTTTTCCTTTTTTTTGAAGATGGGCGGGGGGGGGAGATAGCGACTGGAAAAATATATCTTCCCATGATACTTCAATCGTGATCTCATGAATTCCACGGAAAAGCGGACATTGCTAAACAGCCCTTTTTCGCATAAAATTCATTCCACATTCTGTCGTAGACCCTATATTAGCATGCTGTTTGTTCTACATGTATTCGCTTCCTATGATCTCCGGGAACACGCCAATAATAGAGAAGATGTGTTTTAATAGCGAAATATTTTTCCCGCAATTTTTGAACATGAAGAACTCGGGAAATTCTAAATTGTCAAAGAAGAAAAATTGCACTTTACTGAAAACTATACTATTTTGAAACATCTGCAGAAAAGATATGCATGTGGCGGGAGCTGTATACAGTGTTTGGGGGAGTTCTGAATCATGGGGAGTTGCGGATCACTTTCCTAATTAATGCCTGATATTTCTTGAAGTAAAGTATCTGATTAAAACTTTTTAGGTTTATTGGAACGTCTGTTTCCGTGGACTGAAATGAATGTCAAACAACGGACCTGGATTGTTTCTTTTCCGGTCAATTCGGTTACGTAATACTTCTGGTACTGTACAATAACAAATTGCCACAGAGTCGAAAAACACGTGCGATTTTTCCAGTAGTGAATCTGCGCGAAATAAGGTGGGTTTAGGCGGTATATTCAGTATTTATTTAAATGACAGAATCTTGCTAAATGGCCAAACAAAATATCTAGTGATTTGCGATAAATGTTAACTGACCAGCATTGTAATATAATGGCGCTATAGAGATGTCAATTCCGAATCAACGAAATAGGCGCCGTTCATAACTTGAAATCGGTGAATAAGGGACCGTCTCACAACTAATACAACAGGTGTAAACCGACTTTAAGGAAGATTGGTCAATCCATGGCATTGTCAAAAAAATAAATAAAAATGAATCAATGACAATATCCTTGTAACCGGAACTATGTACGCGAATCATTCCAAACCTTGGTGAACAAATCATTTTTTCGATATTACATCATCATATTCAATAATTTCAGACATATCTACTCCAATATAGAAAGTTTTATATAAATAAAATTGTTCATCACTGAGCGAGGTTTCTACGAGTTCAATAACTGGATGTCCCTTTATTAACACTATCTGGTCTGGAAGATTTGGGGTGTATCGCAGGTGAGGGGTGCGGGGGAGGGAGTCAACCCATATATTTTCGCTATCCATAGGGCTAGAGCGCTGCAACATAACACACAGTATCTTCTGTTCAAGCTCTACCTGAAAGAGTAACAAAGCTTAAGATGAACGCTATGATGACGTCGAGTAACGTCATCTCGTCAGCCATTTGTCGACTATTTTTTGGACCGATTTTTCGAAATTCTAATTTTCCGATTTTTCTTTCATAAACTACCAAATAAAGTAGAGAATAACTACTTTTGCCCAATAAAATACTTTCTAGTACTTTTAGGCCAGAAAAATTCGAAGAAATGGACAGAACTGGCTGGAAAAAAACCGAATTTCTGAGATACCACACGGCCGCCTTTTGAATTTAGCCATGATCCTCTGCTCGGCCAAGTCCTAAAATGACTCCAATATGATAAGCTTTAAAGTCACGAAGTTCCCGCTTCCTCTGTTTTGTCGTTATGGAGCAGTACAGGAAAGTTCACTAGCCCGCCCTCCATGATTGTCAGACATCGTATCCTAAAATGTTCTAAAAAATAATTAAATTGAGATTACAATGCAATTTTGTAGGCTCGCTCCAAGATAAATATACTTCAGAACATTTTCGACTCTAGATCTGCGTGTCATTTGTGCCTGGACTGCAACAGTTGAATATTCGTTCACAGGGCGGGGAGAATTAAGACAACATTGAAATCTTCTCCAGGGTTTCACCGGCCTATGGATGATTAGCAGATGGCCCCTCAAGCCTATAAAAATTCCATTCTCAGTCCCTGTAACGGCCGCTAGATGGCGTGATCCGCAACTCACCAAAATGATGCGCAACTGCCCGCGCTGGTGCACTGAAGCGGAGGTTATTTTCTCATCGATTGACAAGTCCGATTGAAGATTTCTTTACATACAATTATAGACGACAGATTTCCCTAGAATATAAGACCAGCAGTCGCTCTCACCTCCTAAAAGAACAAGCGCTAGCAGTCTGGATGTGAAAAGTGATTCGGAACTCCCCCAAACACTGTACCTTAGTAAAATAAGAGGTCAGAGTTTTAATTTTCTAAGTAGAAGAGATAAATTCACTCTAGGAATATTTTTTTTGAAGAAAATGTGTAATTAATAAAGCACTTTTACCGTAAGATTTAAAAAGCGCACTCGTGATTCCATCACGATTTTTTGTCGATTACGTCACGGACTAGATTTAACCCCTGGGATGATCCAGTCGCGTTTTTCTCACGATGAAAAAATCTTATCATCCTTGGGTACTGTATGTTAGTAAGAGATGTCATATAAGAATAGTCAGATTGAAACAGAGCAGCAAAAAAATAGACAAGCAACACTAGTCAAGAGTCATGTCCGTTTCAGGTGATTCCGTCACAAACATTTCGAAGCATGATTTACTAAATGCTGGATCATCTGTAGATTTTTCATGGATCCGTAAACAGATGTCATATAGAATAGCAAACTAAACTTGAAACTACATGGGTATGACCACGGAACTTCCGGGTACATGACTTTGAATAAAGAAAAAGTCTTCCGAACGGTGATTCCGTCACGGTGGAATTCATGATCTGTGAATCCGATCAACAACCTAGCCAGACAATCTGTCAAAAATTATCCGTCGTCTGGGTAAGGTTGAAGGGTCATCGGAAGCTCGGACTGTGATACAGGCAAAAACTGTTGTTGTTGTAGTCTGGAAAAATAACTGGCATACACTCTATGGAGAAGGGCCTCGTGAGGCACAAAGTGCAATTTTGTTGTTGTTGTTTATCTGCAAATCCGCTCATCTCGATGGGTATCTTTCACTGGTTCTCACAGTTGCCTGGCCTGTGTTATATTCGGTGGTCGAAGTCTACGTATAGTTTTTTTCAATAAATTATGGAAATTAATACAAACATATATACAGATATTTTTTTAAATAGATTTTTTATAAGTGTATTTCTCTTTCATCTTAGGCTCAATTAAAGTCATTCTCTAAAATGTGAAGCCGAGTTAATACAGTTTTTAATTATCTACCAAACCCTGTCCTCTATGACATAGAATAAAAGAGATGTTGGGAATAGAACCGCTCAACACAGTCATTTCTAAACATCAAGTTGTACATAAGTATTTTTACTTACTCTGTACAAGCTGAGGGCATTTTTGTGGCTTTTGAAAATTTGAGATTTTTGCGTGTCTGTCCATATTTAACTAAGCGACGTCCAAGCGAGCTAATGTACGCGCGTTATATTCATATCAAATATGGTGCGGCTTGTGTTCAATGAGGCTTGGAATGTTTATACAATTAATTTTCTTCTCACTGTTACACAATGAAATTAAGTTTCAAATCATTTGATTCATCTCTTCGATGTAGATTGTTATGTTTCATTCAAGGAAATAATTTTAAAAGATACATATGACATTTTCTAACTTTATGGCTGGAGTTGTATCACAAAGAGCAAACGGCGTAAACATGCTTTCCCATCTCACCCACGCTCATATGGGTATCGATCGTTCCTATTCGAGGACACACTAACTGATGACCTAGTTCAGAGCCAGTGATTTGCTCGCCCTCCACCCCATTGGATATCAGTTGATTCCAAAGGAAATAAACATTACACATGTAATGACCACCTGCCGAGTGATACATGTGTGAATCGGTCAGACATTTCCAAGGATGCCAAATTCTAACTTAAAACAACCATGCCGGATTTCATTGCTTCACTGAGAATAATTGGATCTAACTTTTACAAAGCCTGCAGCTCCCAATAGCTCCTGGATCTAGAACACATAAATGAAGGGACCTAGTTTATCAGTGCTATGGCAACAAAAGCAGCCAGAGGATGCTAGGTCCCCCGCTAAAATGGCAGCAATATTTATAAGCGCTGTCGGTTTCAGAAGATATTCATGAGGATGGCAACAGCTACTTCACAGGCGTAAGAAGCAGAGGGGTCTTTCCATCTTCCCAGGTTTTGAGATCAACTCCGAATGGCTGACTGAATGTTGATTGCTACTGTAATATATTTTCTTTACCATGTAGCATAAAAATTATGTAACCGAAATGCAACCCCAAGAGACAACTCATGGCATATTATCTGCAAACTAAATTTGACAAGAATATGAAGGCATCCTCAACCTATTGCCCAGAAACCAAATTTA
The DNA here is from genome assembly GCA_036873755.1 of Hanleya hanleyi. Taxonomy (NCBI): domain Eukaryota; kingdom Metazoa; phylum Mollusca; class Polyplacophora; order Lepidopleurida; family Hanleyidae; genus Hanleya; species Hanleya hanleyi. The sequence goes on from JAVTVY010021924.1 coordinate 96,192, forward strand.
GACTTTGCCACAAGGAGTCACCACCTGTAGGTGCAAGCAGGCAAAAACACAATCCCAAATGACATCTCATGTCATGGTATCGGCATATGAACTTTGAGACTCTGAAGAGGGGTCCTCAAGTTATTGCCGGTACTAGATGCCCACCGGTGTTCATGTTATTTGGGGCGCGTCACATATGAATACAAAATTTGAGAATAATCTGATGAGCAGTTGCCAAATT
>JAVTVY010021926.1:0-97146 GCA_036873755.1 Hanleya hanleyi
AATGGTAGAATGCCGATATTTCAACCCCACGCCCAGTCCATCAGATAGCCCTTTTCCTCACCTTCACTTTGATACCTCCTACGACTCCATTGGCCCATTAGGGACTCCCCTAGCTCCAAAACCGCTATTTCCATACCCTTCGGTAACCGCGCATGCGCAGAATGCCGATATTTCAACCCCACACCCAGCCCATCAGATGCCCCTTCACGAATGCTTCACATCGATACCTCACTCGACCCCATCGGTACACTAGGGGCTCCCCTAGCTCCAAAAAGGCTATTTTCATACCCTTCGGTCACCGCGCATGCGCAGAATGCCGATATTTCAACCCCACACCTAGCCCATTAGATGCCCCTTCACCTAAGCTTCACTTTGATACCTCACTCGACCCAATCGGACCATTTTATCTAGGGACTACTTTTTCTCCGCGGAAGCTTTTTCCCGAGACCGAATTACCGCCAAAACCACGGCCAAACCGCATCACCGCGGATGAATACATTTTTTTTTTTTTTTTTGCCGGAACTTTTTTTTTCGTTCCACCCACCACCCACGGCGGCCATCTTGTACCCACCTCCCACATCTTGCACTCACTGACACTCGCGGCCATCTTGTACCCACCTCCCACATGGCGGCCATCTTGTACCCACCTCCCACATGGCGGCCATCTTGTACCCACCTCCCACATCTTGCACTCACTGACCTCTGCTCCACGTTGCTCCACATCACGCATGCGCACATACCCTTTTTCCCAGGTTAATGACGTCACACGCATGCGCAGTGTGGAGCAATTTGTTCAATTTAGCCTTTGTATACTACTATCGTGCGTATCAATTTTCAGCCTACTTTCGGAAAATATAAGAGGGAATTTCCCGAAATCAACACCACGTGATGTCGTCAGCCAATCAGCTGAACTCTACCGACGTAACCCGCCATTTTTGAGTCATGTGCTGTCCTACTTGTTCAAAATTACAGATCTACAACACCTCTTGGATGATATGGAAGTTATTCATATCTGTATCTTTCGTAAGCTCAGACAATATATGTTTCAGAAGTAGTATGAAAAGCCTGTTATTTAGGCCCTAGATTTCTCGAGTCTGTTCTCCGCTGGACGAAGACGATAAAGTATCAGATATCGCTCCTCAATAATAGTGACACACGATTCGCAAGCCATCTTATGGATGGCGAAGTGTGGCAAATGGTTGGTTGGGATGACGTTGGACAAGGTCAACCCCAAGGAGGGGCGTCGGATAGAGTTCTGCACCCAAGGGAGATAACCCCGGTGTAATTTGATCAGCCGCATCGGATTACTTCCCCTCAACCCCATTCAAATGCATGGGTTGTTCCAATGGCACCAGGGGGCGCAACAGTACTTGCCACTCCTGTCGGCAGTTCCATCTGTAGTTCCACAATAGCTTTGATTTTCAACTGGCAGATTCGAAAACAAACTAGGACATCGCTGGGAATAATACTTTGTGATATTATATTTCCATGGGTCATAACAGATATGAGTATTAGTATTTTCGGCATAAATTTGGAATCCACAGTGTATAATTTAAGAAATAATTTTTCCATAGACGTGCTCAATGGTTATTTTACGCACAGGTAGTGTGGGAAAGTTTATATTTTAGGGCAAGGGTGAAGCCAGCGCCTTATTCTGTTATTCTGTCCGCTGACCCAGGCTCTGTGGAACATACTTGGATTTAGGTCTATTTGTGGTCGCTTTGTTAATCAATTTTCCGACGAAAACAGCAGTTAAACTTTAGAAAGAAATTCCATCTTGTAATTTATTTGTGTGAATTCGATTGTGTATGGAGCAGACGACCCCTTCCTCTCCTGCCTTGTTAAATAGAATCTCCCAATGAACACCTGCACTTGACACATGTACATTTCACACAACCGTGCCAAAACACTTAATAATTGCACGGTTAGCAAGTTGTTATAGACACAAGTGTTATAGTGTTGCCGATATACGGTTCGTGTGTCCGCGTTAGTGGTTTGATTTTGAATCATGCGTGCCGTGCCTCACATCTGGTGATTCATAGAAAGTTCATGTTGTAGGTCCCCGAGCGTAGATTCGGTCTCCTTCGTAGCTTTCCGGTCGGTGTTCCCGAATGCCTGTGAGAGCCGGAACGCCGTGGAGAGGTGGATCAATGTGTAATTTGAAGTGACGTCATTTATACTGACAATGTAGAGCAAGAATATAGCCTATAAAAGTTTTAGATCGTGGAAGAGGAATGTAACGCCTACTATCTGGAATATCGTATCCCAGCTCAATCTAGCCCCAGAACTCACCAGCTGCGAAAGTGACCTCTGGCCTAGTGGATTTCTGAGAGCAGAAACGGGATCACGTTCGCACATGCGCACAATTAATTTTCGCGGGATCGTCTCTCCAACATGGCTGCACCCTGAGATCGCCCCACGGCACCCAACTACTATTATTCAACTAAACATTTTGTATAATTTGAATGTAAATATTATGTTATTATGATTAAAATTAATTTCATTGCACAATAAAATTCGACCGAATCGCTCGATTATCAATGGCACTATTTCGTAGCCGGCCCACAACGTGATCGCCATACGCCCCCCACGAGTGTTTTTTTGTGCGTTCAATGTGAGAGGCTAAGTTCCGCCAATACGGGAATAGCCGAATTTTATCTCAGGTAACATAGATTCGGGAACACCGTATAATTGACCGCGGCTGACCAGCATATGTCGTATTGGACGACTTATATACATGCAGTACACGGTACCGCTGGTACTGAACATACCCGGAATGTAATCTGTAAGGTCACTGAACACTAATGCAGACTATGGATTTATGTTCGAGCTATATTGTGAGATTAGATTTGACTTTCATCTTAGCTAATATCGTTATCATAGAATCGACTTTCCGTGAACCGGTATCAGTAGCGAATAAATCCATCCTCAAAGAACAGGATTGGCAATGAGACAAAGCAGGTATCGGTATGGCCCCGTAATTCAGACAAACGACGTCAAGAGACGGGAGATATCTTACCGGTTTGGCGCCATGTCAAATAAGAGACGTACGTAATGGATTATGTCAGTGCGTTTTGTCTGGTATATGGAAGGACTCTTATTCCCCAAGTGTCCATCGTTTGGGACAAACAGAAAAGGTTGTTAATAGACTGTCATTCAAAAGAAACGTTCTGCCAGAAATGACATTTGATGCCTCTGTGTTATCTTATCATTTATCCAGAGAATAAAGGTTACAGTTGGGGATACGCTCATTTAAACCGCTGTGTACCTATGTCACCGTACTCTCCTTGTCTCCAGCTTCACATTTTCAAGTTAAATACTACACTAACGTTCCGTCATTTACCTTGACTTAATGAATAGAGTAAACTGTTCAAACCGGGAAACGCACGTGATGTCATATAACCAATCAAGATAGGAGCTTGCCAACACCGTGCAGCTAGGATTTTCATTGATATTTGCCCGTGTGATCTCCAAATATGGCAAGTGGCGGTTGTATAATGTTATTTCCTTCGAATATAGCCAATCAAATTTGAATTTTAAAGAGGTCATACATTGCACTTCTCCTAATATGGACCACGGAATATTTATAGCGCTATGACATCACCAGACCTGTATTCTGATCAGATAATGTGTTACATTCAGCCAAGGCAACACGTGTAGTGTTAGACTTGGGTAAGTGAAGATGCTTGTTTCCCCGCTGATTCACATCGACACGTTCGTATGGCAAGCCGTTATACTTTTTATTCAGTACTTGGTGATATCATCATATATTTGCTGATATCAGTAAATATTTGCTGATTTCAGCAAATATTTAATGGTGTCATCAAAATTTAGAGATATCATCAAATCATTTAACGATATCATCAAACCATTTGATGATATCACTAAAGGATTTGCTGATATCAATAAACTATTTGCTGATATCAGCAAATCATATGATGATATCTTTATACACTCTGGCCGGCTCTATACACTTTATGCTGGCCGGCTTTCTCGAAAGCATTACAATTCTCCTCCCGCCTCAACCCTTTTTACAGAAATGCTGATGTCAATAACTCAGATGGAGAAGGGACTTTCATTTGGTGATATCACGAAATCATTTGCAGATATCAGCAAATCATTTGTTGATATCAGACAGTGTCAGCGTGCTGATCCAACTGCCCCCCTCCCCCCCCCCACTTCCAGCGATTGGTCATATGATCCGCGCATTTTAAATTAAAACGAGAATTTTTATTGGATCAGTATTTATAGGAGCCATCACAGTCTTCATACACAAGCACGTGACTGTCTCAGTTGACCCATGACGTATAGTGAGGTGGCTTAGTGAAATTATATTTACCTAAGTGACAAAAGCATGATTTTTTCACCAGAGGATCCCCTAGGGTCACTCTCTTGAAAAATCTGTGGCTGCAAAAAAAATTCACAAGTGTGACGTCACAGTGACGTCTTTTTGACGTTTATACTTTAAATGTAGGCTAAAATACAGAATATCGTCAAAGTAAGGTTCTTGAAATAAACCACCACGATTTTTCTAACTGTAACAAGCTGTGTAATCAGCAGATGTAATTATGAGTTCAAAATATATCATTTTTCAGACTATATGGTGAAAAAGAGGAAACGAGTAGTATAGAAAGCAACAATTTTGAGGGTGCGTGGGGTGTGTTTGAGGAACCATCCGTGGTCCGAATGCGTAGTGTTCGGTGTCAAAGTGAAGCTCTGGTGATGTAAACCACGACTTGAGGGATGTCCATGTCCTATGTGACGTCATTGCTGACGTCAGCAGTAGTAGTACCCAAAGTGGGCATTTTGGGTGGTGCGAAGGAAGGTGTTTGAGATAGAGATGGACCATCCATGGTTCGAATGTATCGTGCGAGATGACAAAGTGAAGTTCTCGTGGTGTAGACTACTACTTGAGGGATGTCCATGTCATCTGTGATGTCATTGTTGACGTCATTAGTAGGTGTAGTACCCAAAGTGGGTTTAATGGGGGTGCGAAGGAAAGTGTTTGGGGTAGAGATGGGCCATCCGTGGACCGAATGCGTCGTGTGAGGTCTTGGAGCAGCGACCGCCAATGCCAAGCTTAACGCTTCAACGCCCTGGTTAAATAGCTCAGAAGCTCTGATTTTCTAGATATTATATGGAATTGTCACTAATTCATCAAAATGCAGTGACCCTCGTCAGCGCCCGTTGTTACGGCTTAACGCCCTATCCGTATGCCTTAACGCCCGTCTCAACGCCTTAACACCCGTCTCAACGCCTTAACGCCTTATCCTAACGACATAACGTGCATATATCAGTCAATCGGCAGGCTGGGGAAGTAACCAATCAGTGCAGCCATAAGGGCATTCACGGCGTACACACCGTGACATGTAAAAGCATGCAACAAAATGTAGCACTATATATGACTCTTCATGTTTATCATAATCAACGTTGGTCAGGATGGCCGAGTGGTCTAAGAGGCCAGTCTACATATTTGGGACGTGAGTTCGAATCCCACTTCTGACACACACCTGTTTCGTTATTCTTCGCCATGTTGCAAAACCATTGTACAAATATAGCACAATATATGAATCATTATGACCACGATAACCAGCTTTGGTCAGGATGGCCGAGTGGTCTTAGGTGCCAGTCTCAAGATCTATGAAATTGTCTTCCCCGGAGTATGGGTATACTGGTCTGCAGATACGGGCGTGGGTTCGAATCCCACTCCTGACTCGCACCATTTACTGGTCACACGGAGTCATAGAAAGAAGAATGTTGTTGAGATAGTGTAGTCTCTCAATTTCGGGTAAATAAAAGTCAACGAAATTAACCCAGTTTAGTGTTACAGAAATCAGAAACTATCAGGGTTAATTTTTCGGGGAATTCTCTGGAAAATTATTTATAGATCACTTGTGAGTAGTAGAGAAAGGGGTGGTTCAGGGGTGCAAACAAGCGCGTTTGGAGAAGTGGCCATGTTCACTCTAGCTACCTGTTAGAGTTACCTCAGCGTATCCCGAAGTGACGTCACAGAGGTCATATGCAAATTTTTAGGTCAAATTGGGGTCGCGGTGGCCCAACGCCTCAATACCTATGTTAATGACTTAACGCTTTATCTTAACGCTATAACGCCCTAGCAAAACGCCCTGACGCCATGATGTAGAAAGATGAGAGAACAACAAGAATGACAGGTCAATCATGTTATTAGTCCCTCCAGTACATCATACCCACGCTGGGGGAGCCGCGTTGGGTATGTTTAAAATTCAAGTAGGCTCTTATCCAATTAGAAATCGTCATTTGAGAAAGTTTAATCTTCAGTCATAATCGCTTTTGGCCTAAGCGTCGTCAGGCAGGCAAGGATACTGTAACGGCAGCATGTCCTGAAACACTTGTTTGCACATTTGGGGCGTAGAAAGTAGGGTGATCATTCTTGAGGTACACAGGGATATATTTGAGAGATTGAGGTTCTATATCTCATCCAAATATGAAGGGTAGGGTGTCATCTTGAAGCTCTCGTGGTGTAGACCACGAGTTGAGTGATTCCCATGTCATCTGCGACGTCATTGGTGATGTCATCAGTACGAGTGGTGGCGAAATTTTGATTAGTCGACCAATACATATGGACTGATAATTCCTATATGTACAGACACCACCACCACCACACACCACCACCCCCAAGCGTTGACGCCCGTCATCGCTCGGTGGTGGTGGTAGCTCCCCTAGGGAAGAGCTCTTGGATCGGAGCGCTCGGGGCTGTTGGAGTCTGAGCTTGGAGCTCTTGGAGGGCAGAGCTCAGAAGTGACGTCATCGTAGGCATGTGCACACCAGGGTAGCTAACTGCAGAGATAATCTAGGCAGTGCGTTGTTTACAGATTTCACAATCTTCCTGAATGTTTACATGCACCGATACACTGTACGTAAACTGAGTATGTGGTGAATAAAACATTATTTATTCATTAAAAGCTAATGGCAGCTGATAAAGTGAACTAATTAGACTGTGATGTATTAACCTCACAAAATATGAGAGATAGGTTGCTGTTTATTGTATCTCGGTAAAAAATTGTGTTAAACTGATGAAAATGTCCAAACATAATTCTCAATTTGGTGACCATTTTGAATTCATCAGAGCTGGACTATATTGTCACGGTACATATACTGAACATCAGAATCATGTGCCTTTTATGTAAAAGTTTTCACTATATGAAATAGAAATGCGTACAAAGGGTAGGTGCTTAGTTTAACCCTATCTGGCCTGGGCTTTTTGGGACCTGTTGTGGCCTTGGGGGGGGGGGGGCGAAATGGCTCCCCTATAATTATTTTTCTGACCTCTTGAGCTAGAGGGCTGAAACTTACCACACTATACCCTTGGGTAAACCGCTACCAGAAAATGTGAACAAAATCGAAGATGGCCGCTTTGATGACGTCACAGTGACGTCATTTTCAAAAACGACATTTTTTGGTCGATTTTTCAGTCAGATTTTCTGAATTTTTTATTTATGCAATTTCTCCTAAATATCTGCATGATAAATTAGTAAATATTAATGAGATGTGAAATAAAATAGGTTCTGCCCGCTTTTCGTCGAGAGAAAGCAGAAATTTTGAAGAAATATGAAAACACATCCCTTTTCTGGGACTCCACGTGGCCGCCATCTTGAATTTTCCCATGATCCTCTGCTCGGGGGGTTATGCAAATATGCTCAAAATGATCCCAATATAATAAACTATAAAGTCACTGAGTTTCAGCTCTCCATTTGTTGTGGTTCCGGAGATAGCGCCAGGCCAGGTAGGGTCAAGTCAACACATTTTAATCCCCCCCCCCCCCTTTCCAAATTAAAACATAAAACCCATCCCATGCAGAGTTCAGCTTGCAGCCGCAGATTTTCTGGGTCCTGGAACGATCACAAATCAGCATGCAAAAGATAGTGCTTTTGTCACAAATGTAAATAACTTTCGATTATTTTACGGTAAGCCACTCGACTAGTAGCCCGGCCTCGTTTTCCATCTCAAAATCTGCCGTCCAACTGGGAAATGCTGTTGTTGCTGCATCAGCCAGTAATTGACCCTCCGTAGGAGCGTCTAGAAATATAGGCTATTATTGTGCTAATATAAACTCGTTCGATAGTCTAATTGATCATACAAATACGAATTGCTTGTTAACTGAATACGTCAAACTGCAGAAGAAAACAAACAGTGTTGACTGTTATCAATAAAACATGCACGGGAGAGAAGTTCTCTGATCTTTTTGTAGTTCACTTGTTCGGCGCCAGCCAGTCGGCAACCAGACTGAACGTGCCATTGCAAAAGCGACAACTTCACCCAACACTAGTTCACCCATGCATGCAGAAGCAAGACACCCTTGGCGATGATTTGAATCACAGAAAAAGGGGTTTGAAATGAAATTAGTTGATGCTTGTTCATAAATATTGCATTGTAGAAATATTTGAGCCTGCCGGGTTAGGCTAATAGCAGTCGTTCGCTTTCATTTTGGCTGTTGATGTAATGTATTTTAATCGAAAAGCTATCCACCAGACCTATTTTCATTTTGTTTCGGAAATGCTTGATTCCCGATATAATGGTCGTTTACGCGTGACTTCCGACTGTAGATTCGTGGTTCGTACATTTTCTCTCCTGCCTATATCATAAAAAAATATTTTAATCAATCATAGCTGGACTATTTTCGAACTGAACTTACCAAATTTATCATCATTTTAACCATAATAGTTATTTCTTGGAATGGTAGAATAATTTGATGCATATTTACCACACTTACACCAGTTACCATTAGTTACAATTCTTCCCCAAGCTGTATACATGTACATAAGCAGGAGAGAAAATGTACGAACCACAAAATGCCGGGAGTCACGCATCATTGCACCTGCCGATGCGCTGGGGCAAAGGTTCTGTCTAAGGATGACCGACAATTAAAATCGGGAATCAGGCATTAGATATACGAAGACAAGAGGCATGTTACTGTCTATGTGAATCAGCGGACGAACAAAGACCTGGGTTCGACGTGGATTAATTGAGCGTAAATGGAACGATGATGGTAAGAAAAGCTTGTAAAATAATAACAGGTTCTCGGAGAAATAACTTGTTTTGGGTGTGTTATAGAACATGTGCATAGAGACTGTCATCAAAACGATGCTGACATTCTGTGATTGATTTTTGCACAGAGAGCATCGCCAGCATGGGCATTCAAAGAGATGCGGATAAAAAAAATTATAAAAGAACAAAGGGCGGGCTTTAATGGATGCTATCAATGCGCCAGCAGCCATGCATTGTTCCGTATTCGCGCTAATCGTAATTCGTTCAAATACATTTGCCCGGAAATAAAATGTTCCGTCATGATGAGATTGTGGTCATTGGTAACTCGTGTTCTATTTCTGCTCACATAAGAACTAGGCGAAAGGTTCGACATCAGTTAACAACAGCCTTGGTTCATAATTTCCGCGACTACTAGACCATAAGCTAGCAGCAATTCAGGAAAGAAGAGAATCCGTTTATGAAAGCCCCAGTAAAACAGCATGCCTGTATGTAGAGATAGCGGTGGGAGTGGAAGCGCAGTTCATATGGATGTGTTCACCATAACCGTCATCACCAATACCTGCACACAAATACCATCACCATAACCGTCATCACCAATACCGGCACACACATACCATCACCATAACCGTCATCACCAATACCTGCACACAAATACCATCACCATAACCGTCATCACCAATACCGGCACACACATACCATCACCATAACCTTCATCACCAATACCTGCACACACATACCATCACCATAACCGTCATCACCAATACCGTCATCACACATACCATCACCATAACCTTCATCACCAATACCTGCACACACATACCATCACCATAACCGTCATCACCAATACCTGCATACACATACCATCACCATAACCGTCATCACCAATACCGGCACACACATACCATCACCATAACCTTCATCACCAATACCTGCACACACATACCATCACCATAACCTTCATCACCAATACCTGCACACACATACCATCACCATAACCGTCATCACCAATACCTGCATACACATACCATCACCATAACCGTCATCACCAATACCTGCACACACATACCATCACCATAACCTTCATCACCAATACCTGCACACACATACCATCACCATAACCGTCATCACCAATACCTGCATACACATACCATCACCATAACCGTCATCACCAATACCGGCACACACATACCATCACCATAACCTTCATCACCAATACCTGCACACACATACCATCACCATAGCCGTCATCACCAATACCTGCATACACATACCATCACCATAACCGTCATCGCCAATACCTGCATACACATACCATGACCATAACCGTCATCGCCAATACCGGCACACACATACCATCACCATAACCTTCATCACCAATACCTGCACACACATACCATCACCATAGCCGTCATCACCAATACCTGCATACACATACCATCACCATAACCGTCATCGCCAATACCTGCACACACATACCATGACCATAGCCGTCATCGCCAATACCTGCATACACATACCATCACCATAACCGTCATCGCCAATACCTGCACACACATACCATGACCATAGCCGTCATCACCAATACCTGCATACACATACCATCACCATAACCGTCATCGCCAATACCTGCACACACATACCATGACCATAACCGTCATCGCCAATACCGGCACACACATACCATCACCATAACCGTCATCACCAATACCTGCACACACATACCATCACCATAACCGTCATCACCAATACCTGCATACACATACCATCACCATAACCGTCATCGCCAATACCTGCATACACATACCATGACCATAACCGTCATCGCCAATACCGGCACACAGATACCATCACCATAACCTTCATCACCAATACCTGCACACACATACCATCACCATAGCCGTCATCACCAATACCTGCATACACATACCATCACCATAACCGTCATCGCCAATACCTGCACACACATACCATGACCATAGCCGTCATCGCCAATACCTGCATACACATACCATCACCATAACCGTCATCGCCAATACCTGCACACACATACCATGACCATAGCCGTCATCACCAATACCTGCATACACATACCATCACCATAACCGTCATCGCCAATACCTGCACACACATACCATGACCATAACCGTCATCGCCAATACCGGCACACACATACCATCACCATAACCGTCATCACCAATACCTGCACACACATACCATCACCATAGCCGTCATCACCAATACCTGCATACACATACCATCACCATAACCGTCATCGCCAATACCTGCATACACATACCATGACCATAACCGTCATCGCCAATACCGGCACACACATACCATCACCATAACCTTCATCACCAATACCTGCACACACATACCATCACCATAGCCGTCATCACCAATACCTGCATACACATACCATCACCATAACCGTCATCGCCAATACCTGCATACACATACAGCATGACCATAACCGTCATCACCAATACCGGCACACACATACTATCACCATAACCTTCATCACCAATACCTGCACACACATACCATCACCATAGCCGTCATCACCAATACCTGCATACACATACCATGACCATAATCGTCATCACCAATACCGGCACACACATACCATCACCATAACCTTCATCACCAATACCTGCACACACATACCATCACCATAACCTTCATCACCAATACCTGCACACACATACCATCACCATAACCTTCATCACCAATACCTGCACACACATACCATCACCATAGCCGTCATCACCAATACCTGCATACACATACCATGACCATAACCGTCATCGCCAATACCTGCATACACATACCATCACCATAACCGTCATCACCGACACCACCACTATTCACCACTACTACCACAATTCACCACCAATCACCAATATCACAACCCATACTACCACCAACACCATCATTCACCATCACACTACCATTCATCAATACCACCATTACCATTCACCACCACACTACCATTCACCACCACCACTACCATTCCTCGCAACAATGCTACCATTCACCACTACCATTCCCCCCCACCACCACCACTACCATTCATCACCACTACCAATCTCCACACACCACCACTACCATTCATCACCACTACCAATCCCCACACACCACCACCACTACCATTCATCACCACTACCATTCCCCACCACCACCACTACCATTCATCACCACTACCAATCCCCACACACCACCAACACTACCATTCACGACCACCACCACCACTACCATTCACCACCACCACCATTCACCACCACCACCACCTCTACCATTCACCACCACCACCACCACCATTCAACAACACTATCATTCACCACCACCACAGCACCATTCACCACTACCATTCATCACCACTATCATTCATCACCACTACCAATCCTCACACACCATCAACACTACCATTCACGACCACCACAACCACTACCATTCCTCACCACTACCATTCACCACCACCACCTCTACCATTCACCGCCACTATCATTCACCACCACCACACCACCATTCACCACTACCATTCACCAGCACCAAAACCACCACTACCTTTCACCACCACCACTAAGTTTCACCACCACCACCATCATTCACCACCACACTATCATTCACCACAACCACTAACATGGCTCACCACCACCCACCACCACTACCATTCACCACCACCACCACTGCCATTCATCACCACCACCACCACCACTACCTTTCACCACCACCACTAAGTTTCACCACCACCATCATTCACCACCACACTACCATTCACCACCACTACTATACCATTCACCACCACCACTACCATTCCTCACCCTCAACACCACTACCATTCACAATGACCACATACTATTCACCGCAATCAACAACTGTTCAACACTATTCAGCCAATAAACCCAAGAACACCCCGATTATGAATACAACAAAAGAATGTATTGTTCTCCTAACAGAAGGACACAGTCGTTCTCATAATAAACGAGCCATTATTCTTAAACAAGCAGAAATACACAAAATATCATTTGTTCCCAAGCCAAGGGAATATAATGGAATCACAGCCCGGATTCCATTCAACCATAATAGGTGAATAGCAAAACCTAGGCGACTATAATAAACCACCAATAATTCGCAAACCAATATATATTTAGGCTTATCTGGAAAGTACATACTGGATAGATTAGATCACGTTGATCAGCCTCGACTATTGCGAGTTCAGACATTGATTACAGGGACTGTCTGCTCATATATTGGAAACCTTATCTTGCGGACTTTACGTTTTGTGTAATAAATGTTTTATGGTTATATATGTAATTGCACTAGTATCCAGCAGTCCAGACAACGTTCATATCAAATGGCCATCCAGGGTATTGGACCTTCCCACATAAACCCCAGAATAGCGACCGAAGTTAATAAAATTAAATACGCACTTCGAGCTTTCTGCCAGGAACTTCGCCGAAGATCCAAGACTTTGATACGGTACACGCTATATGGATTTCCTGTCAGTACAGCAATAGAGCGTAGATACCCAATAGCTGGAAACGTGAACGAGTAACCAAACCGACATTCAGTTTAAGTTAATAAAGCAATTGGATAGACAGGGTCTGTGTTACATTCCATCATCAGATTTGCTCTTCCCGATTGTTGTTTTATTGGTTAGCGTTGCCAGTTCACTTGTCATTTCAATTTCTTCTTATGGGCAAGTCAAAATGTGTGAATCGATAAATTTGTATAATAATTTTGAGTATAAGAAAACCAAGTATGTCTGTATTTCGTGTCATCTACTATCTACATGCCATATCTGTACCCAATCACGCTAAACTGCTGAACGTACGGGCGCGAATGATACCTCAATGGCGAGCTCTGGCGATTGGAACTGTTTTCGTCTCCGAACAGGCTGTCGAACACCCAATTGGAGTCAAAATTCTAACTATGCATGTCAAGTAGCAGACTGGAGATTCCCCTTTTCTTGAGGAGAGTTTTGGTTGAATGTTAAACAAGTCTGACAGTCGAGAATTATTGACGTGGTTTTTCACCACTAAAACTGTTTTTAACTGTGTAAGTTGTGAGAGCAAATAAACATGTCGATGCCTCTTCAAAGATTGAAATTACACTGTGCAAATGGACTTCATCCACAAAGTTCGAAGTACAAAATTGTTTTAATTGTAAGTCAACGAACAGACAAATAAGTATTTCAAGCTGCCCCATCTCATCTGTTGGCGTCGTGGAGGAAGTTTTAACTAAGTAATATGGTTTCCTATAAGCTTTCACATTTGTAGGTTGGTTTCAAAGCTTTACTGTTGGTCTCTCCATGAACTACTTTTTGAGGATCAGATTACCACATTTAGTTCTTTAACCTACACTTTTTGTAAGGAGTGAGTGAGTAGTAGGGTTTAACGTCGTTTTCAACCTTGTTTCATTCATATCACGACGGTGCCTACATGTGTCAGAATACGAGAGTGCTCACAGTTCCTATTACCCTGGACACTGATCAGCCCAGCCAGTACAGCACCCGGTCACCCATCCAAGTATTGACCGAGCTAAACGTTGCATAACTTCGGTGATCTGACGAGAACCGGTGTGTCCAACGCTATAAGCCAGTTTAATATACCGTTTGAGCAGTTCAGATGCAAAAGTGTTTCCTCAAAACATACATGAAGTTCTTATTTGAAACGCTGGACAACATTGCAGTTCGAAGACAGCATATCGACAGAAGTGACGTCATCGAGTAGCACCTCTGGCAGTCAATTGTCCTTACGATGTGAAGAACCGACTATGCGGACAATGTCGTGACTTTCAACACTCATACATCTTCGCAAGCCAGTGTATCAATCGATATGTCAGGATGAAAAAAATCCCATGCGAGAATTTAGGGATTACCTGAACTTTTGAAGATGATCTCGTGCAGTTTATGACGGCCTCCAGGTCAAGTTCGCTAATGCATGCTCTCTAAAATAATTAGATTGAAATTAGTGACCAATCTTTTATTGAATATTAATATTCAATCTAATGGATTGAAAACGAAAAAATGAACCTATTGTAGACTGGAAATTTAATGTACTAGATTGAAACTTTCAATCTAATAGATGGAATATCCAGTCGAATAGATTGGTCACTAATTCCAATCTAATAGATTGAATAGTCAATCTAATTATTTTAGAGATTGACCTTGACCTATTTTCAAAGGTCATAAAAGTCGTAATATGGATAAAATAATATATGTTCCTACGAAGTAGGCTACCATCTGCAAATTGTCCGGTAGTGAGTGAATGAGTGAGTGAGTGAGTGAGTGAGTGAGTCCATCCGGATCCTTTATTCGGCAAAATAAGGAGAACCGTTGACATTAGACCCTTGATTTTTTGCATGAAGGTGCATTAGGGGACTGTTACCAGCAAGTTCTCAGCTGACCTACTTTTGATGAAAATTTCTGGTGATTTTTAATGAAAATCACTGGTGATTCTGACTTGGGCTGTGCCCAACTTGATATAGGCAGGATTTCAAATTGGGGCGAGGGGATTTCCAAGAGTTCAGTGCGCGTCGGAGTCCTAATGCCAACCCTACTTCGTAGGTCCTGTGACGTCAGTAACACTGCCATGTTTGTGAACACGAAACTATAAGTTGACCCAGATTCCCATTCTTTGACTGCCTATTAAGGAAGCCTCTATAAGAAAACACATTTTTCATACAGGATGGAACTTTTCAACAGATAATGAAATATAAGGGACTGACAAGGATCGTCACCGTTGCGGTGCTAAGTACTTCTGAGCATGGATAGAATGTTTGACTAACTTCATGTTGACGTACTATCTATTGCAGCAAATTTGAACAGGGATTGTTCAGACCCTAGTGATTAATTAAAATCGACAATCGAGTCATTCAATCACACAGCATAGATTGTTGTATCACTAACTGTGTCATTGTTGTATCGCTGTGTCATTAGATTGTTGTATCACTAAGTATGTCATTGGATTGTTGTATCACTAAGTGTGTCATTAGATTGTTGTATCACTGTGCCATTTAGATTGTTGCATCACTAAGTGTGTCATTGTTGTATCGCTGTGTCATTAGATTGTTGTATCACTAAGTGTGTCATTGTTGCATCGCTGTGTCATTAGATTGTTGTATTATTAAGTGTGTTATTGGATTGTTGTATCACTAAGTGTGTCATTAGATTGTTGTATCACTGAGTGCGTCATTAGATTGTTGTATCACTAAGTGTGTCATTGTTGTATCGCTGTGACATTAGATGATTGTATCACTAAGTGTGTCATTGGATTGTTGTATCACTAAGTATGTCATTGGATTGTTTTATCACCAAATATGTCATTATTGTATCGCTAATTATGTCACTGTTGTGTCAAAACGTGTGTCATTTGACTGCATTTTTATCAAATAATCAGGATTCGGGGGAATCAGTGGTGTGATCTACATTTTCGGATTATACCACGAAGCAGATACTCTCCGTTACAGACCGTACACATACGTATGTTGACTGATTTAGCTGCAGTATACCCTTGGCAAACAATAGTCACCTACTCAAGAATTGCAGGGTACGAAACAGAATGGCGTTCCAAGAGTCAAATCTGCCTCGATATACAGGACAAAGCGTTAATTTCAGTGTTACCATGTTCGCTAATACCATGTGGAATATATATCGCTTCCTGTTTCTGAATTGCGATAGGTCTCCTGGTCATGCCAGAATTCACCGGGAAACAAAAGTCGACCAATTGGGTTATTATTGGCGGGCAAATAGAGCCCTATCTAAATCTGGATCCGAATGACTTCAAAACATAATATTCACGCATTCACAGGACATGTAATCTGCGACGGAAATGTTTACTGTGTCCTGCGTAATTGCAACTTATTCATCATAATGAGTAATCGATTTTATTTAGCATTTAGTCTACAGGAATCCTCCCACCTGTATTCCCGTGTTTCAGAAATACACTCAAAGTGTTAAGGGTTTCACGGAAAGGGTTAATTTGGCGCCGTTAGTTGATACAGACCACCTCCAGGCTTGGCGCCAGGAAACTCTCCAAGTAAATCAAATTGATTGTAGGTTTGGCTATTGTTGTAGCTTTATGGTCGCGTTAAGCGGCTACATTAGTCGCGCGGGAGTGATTTGGTTTGTGAAGTCATCTTCCTGAATTAGCCTATTGCTTTCCTTGGTAGATGACTGTTGATTGAACTTAATCAGAGTTGCAGGGATGGACTCAAAGAGTACGGAATTAACCATACGAACGTGTACTATGCTATAAAATTCGTTTCCATCTGGAAAGTGTAATATTTCCTACTTTTTCCTGCGGCTATTCTAAATCTTGGATGATTATCATTTTAGAAAATGAGACATTTTATAGCTTGTGACAAATCCTATGAAAGTTTTAACTCGTTGCCAGTTCAACATATATCTACCGGATGTTGCATACGCGGTCGTTCTCGTTTATTAGTAGGCTATACATTCCGATATGCTAGTAGTATATAAACGGCATTACAGCGCACATTGACCTACTTTTTTGTTCCCCCCGGGTAAAATTTGTGGAGGAAACGTGGAGGAGAGGTCAAGTGCAGTATAGTTCCGGCAGAATCACCAAAAAGCTACCTCCGAACACAGAAGAGTTCCAATTGTTACAGGGAATGTATTCCTCCGCGGTGATGCGGTTTTGGCGGTGATGCGGTCGCGGAAAAAAGCTTCCGCGGAGAAAAAGTAGTCCTATATAAAGTGGATTACAGCGCACATTGACCTACTTTTTTGTAACCAAGATGGCGGCTGATGTGGGAGTGGGACCAAGATGGCGGCTGATGTGGGAGTGGGACCAAGATGGCGGCTGATGTGGAAGTGGGACCAAGATGGCGGCTGATGTGGGAGTGGGGCCAAGATGGCGGCTGATGTGGGAGTGGGACCAAGATGGCGGCTGATGTGGGAGTGGGACCAAGATGGCGGCTGATGTGGGAGTGGGACCAAGATGGCGGCTGATGTGGGATGGGACCAAGATGGCGGCTGATGTGGGATGGGACAGGACTGTAGAAAAACGTATAAAAGGAGGTGATTTTTAGGGGTGGGGTGTATTCATTGCACTACCTGCCTCACTGACCTGCCTGACCTCACCAACCTGCCTGCCTGCCTGCCTGCCTCACCTCTAGCCTGCCTGCCTGCCTGCCTGCCATAGTATCTATAAGTAGGCATTTATATATGGCAGAATTTTCTCGTGTAACTCAAACATCCTCCACATGCATCAGCTGTTTTTATGTCAACAAAACACCTCTATTTTTAGTTTCATTCGCGCGATTGCATGGACGTCGGACGTTCCACTGCCGGTTTTGGACCATTTATCAATGCAAATTTCACGTATTTTCTCAAACAGCTCATGACATATAACGCTCGAATAATTCTCCACATATGCAGTCAGTCCTCCGGCATATTTTTCCTGCAACTTGACAAGGAACACGGAATGGGACACCGTACATTTGTTCTACGTTACACATTCCCGCTACATCATGAAATATCCGTACACCATCTCTATCTCTCTTCGCCTCATTGATGAGATGCAGCTGACCAGTATCACTCAGTAACACCAATCAACGTCGTACACGTATGTAATATAAATTATTTTTTAATAATATCTATGCTAGGAAATCCCCCCTCGCCCCCCACCTCTCGGAATTTTTCTTTCAGCTTAGGTCTTTAGGAGAACGTGTCACAGTGAAAAAAGACATCACAGTTATTTCCCTATATTATGGAAACTTTTAGCGGCCAATTTTAGTATCTACAGGTAGGCATTTATATATTGGCAGAATTTTCTCGTGTAACTCAAACATCCTCCACATGCATCAGCTGTTTTTATGTCAACAAAACACCTCTATTTTTAGTTTCATTCGCGCGAATGCATGGACGTCCACTGCCAGTTTGACAACTTGACAAGGAACACGGAATGGGACACCGTACATTTGTACTACGTTACACATTCCCGCTACATCATGAAATATCCGTACACCATCTCTATCTCTCTTACCCGTACGTCTCAATTTATCTCAAACTGTTCACAATACATTCTAGAATAATATGATGCACGAATTTAAGAGTTTTGTGTCACAAAATGGCGCATAGGATGGCAATTGGCATCATTCCCCGGATAATCGCAGCTTTCCAACCATAGCGCCATCTGAACCTTATTACGCAAGGGAGACAACTCGCACTAGGCCATGTTGTATTGGACCAAAACTATTGCCACTGTATTTTTGTGATTGTATGTTACATTTGTTATGTACCTGCTCATCTTGAGTGTTTGTACAATAAAATTCAATTTAGGCCAAACCTCTTGTAGGTCCTTATTCCCACATGGTCATTTTGGGTGTTATGTGGGTGTATGTTTGGGATAGAGAGGGACCGCTATGGGTCCGAATGGGGCGTGGGAGGTGTCATGTTGTAGCTCTCGGGGGAAAAAAATGAGTAAAAAAAAAAATAAGTAAATAAAAAATAAAAAAAAATAAAAAATCGGCGAGTAGTAGACAAAGGGAAAATTGGGAAGTACTGACCATGGCCAGAGTGAGGTATCAATGCAATGCATACATGGAGGAGCATGCGCCTACACTAGTGTGTTGTTTGTTTTCAACATTCCGCGCATGCGCAGTAGGTAAATAGCGCTGGGAGGCTGTTTTGGGGCCCAGAGGGGCCATCATCGATACGAGTAGTAGCGAAAGTGGACATTTTGGGGCAGTGAAGGAAGGTATTTGGTGTAGAGAGGATCATCCTTAGTCCGAATGCGTCGTGTGAGGTGTCATCTTGTAGCAACGCCCGCCAACGCCAAGCTCAACGCTTCAACGCCCTGGTGAATTAGCCCAAAAGCTCTGATTTTCATGGAATTGTCATTAATTCATTGGAAATGCAGTGACGCCCGTCAACGCTCATAGTTACGCCTTAACGCTCTAGCATAACACCATGATATAGACCGGAGAGAGAACAACAACAACAACAACAAGGATGACACATGAGAGAACAACAAAAACAACAATTTTTTTTTTTTTCATATAGTTTATTTTCCCCTCCATCATAACATACCCACGCTGGGGGAGCCGCGTTGGGTATGTTTACAATTCAAGAAAGACTCTTGTCCAATCAGAGACCGCCATTTGCATTTATCATGTTCGTTCTTGCCCGTTAGATGTATTCTTGTCCAATCAAAAGTCGCCATTTCAGAGAGTTCCGTCTTCGGCCATGTTCGCTGTGAACCGTTTGTTCTAATCATCGTCAGGCAGGCCTGGATATTCATCGGGCAGCATGTCCTGAAACAGTTGTTTGCGCATTCTAATCGCATTTTCCAGGGCCTCGGTGGGTGGTAAACCCATATCCTCTTCCAAGTGACGCTTGGTCTTCATGATGGACCTGTGCGTGGGGTCCCCTTTCATTTCAAGCGGTAGTAAGGTATACTGTTCATAGATCGCCATGGCTGTTTTCCTGATGCGGGGCGCATTTGGGTGTACGTCTGTTGTAAATTATCCTCTCCGGCGTCCTCGATCGCTTCAGCGCGAGTATTGATAGCTGCTGTCACAATACGATCCCAGAAGGTAGGTTCTGCCTCACTTTCCTGGGATGAAGGCTGATTCTCTGAGGTCAAGCTCTCCATATCAGTAGATAGACTGTCAGCCATCTTGGATTCGGTATCAGTCGATGCACTCTCATCAATCTCTGTATCAGTATCTGCCTCAACGGGCTCCTCGGCGTCTTCAGTCCCATGTATATTTTTCTGGTGTCGCATCATATCGTAATGTCTGGTGAACGTGCGTTCACACTCAGAACAAGTATAAGCCATGTTGACGGTTGAACGTCGACTGTGCGTGTTTTGGGAATACGCTCGCTTTTATAGACAGTAACGCCCATCAACGCTTAGCTCAACACTTCAACGCCCTGGTGAATTAGCTCAGAAGCTCTGATTTCATGGAATTGACACCAATTCATCGAAATGCAGTGACGCCCGTCAACGCCCGTCGTTACGCCTTAACGCTCGTCTCAACGCTTTAACACACTTTCTTAATGCTTTAACGTTGTTTAATGATGCGTTCGAACAAATGTTTCTTTTGTGCTATTGCTCTGACATTCGCCGCTTTCCAGTTCATGCCCGAGGTTTTCAACATCGACGCTGTTCTTTCAATTTCCATATGGACTGGGTCCTTATCCAACAATTTCATATGGGTCAGTAAGTCGGCATACCGCTGACGTAAAGCCCGTCGTAGTCTGGGTGCCAATCTGTTATGGGCTAAAATTGCGGCTTCCTCTTTCGAATACCCTTTGCGTTGAAACTTGTTTTCTGTGACCTCCAACATCCCGCCCATCTCGGCGTCCATACTTTCTTTGAACAAATCCTTCCATAGCCTCGAGTTCACATTATGTCCTTCAACCTCGGGTTGGTCCTTCACGGTTGTGCGATATTCCGGGACTGGTGGTATGAAGAAGGCCCGCTGTACGGGGGTGGGTTGCTGCTTCACCAAAAGTGGACTCGGTGGATGTTGTAGGGGCTGTGGTGATCCCTCGTCGGGTAGCAGGTGGGTCGTCAGCCGGCGATCTTCGGGGGTATGGGCTTTTAAATCTACGAACAGGTAGCCGTATGGACGACTTGTCGCTTCTTGAAACGCCTGCATGAAATGGTCGATGTTCTGAGGATAAATTCGACTACCAAACACACGAATTTGTGCTCTGTCGATGGGGTTGGAGAACAACACAAAGTATTGGCAGTTCAAGGCAATATCTCTGGACGCCTTCCCTTGAGGAAAGAGATTCTGGGTCAAATAGATGACGGACAGATTGCGATGATGGGACCCTTTGGTGAATAGGTCGGCGATTTTCGAATTGTCCTTGGCCGCACTCATCAGATCATCTAGCACTACCACGTTGGTCTGCTCGGGGTCAAAGTAATACGGTTCGTAATGTCATGAGGAATCCCTGGGACGAAACTGCACTTGTTGGACCTATAGCGGTACTCGGCGGTGTCTCTTGGTTGTGTTTGCCTTGAATGTGCCTGAGCATACTATCGCGACGAGAAAAGGTTCTCTGACAGAACGAAACCTTTGCGCGCCGGGGTCAAAGGTCAGTTCCGGTCACGCGAACGGAAGCGGAAGTAACCTCACAGAGGTCGTATGCAAATGTCACTTCCGAGATCTGAGCTCCACAGGCTTTGAGCTCCAAGAGCTCCGATCCAAGAGCTCTGCCACACGGGAGTTCCCACCATCACCACCGGGCGTTGACGCCCGTCAACGCCCGGTGGTGGCGGCGGTGGTGGTGGTGGTGGTGTCTGTACATATAAGAATGAACATGTGTCCTTCATCAGTCTTTATGTATTGGTCGACAGATCAACATGCCGTGTACGTGTACGTTCTGTCAGAGAACCTTTTCTCGTCGCGATAGTATGCTCAGGCACATTCAAGGCAAACACAACCAAGAGACACCGCCGAGTACCGCTATAGGTCCAACAAGTGCAGTAGAGCATCCCTATACGATGACGGTGAGCGGCCCTACGGCATGTGGAAAGACATCCTGGGTAATGAAGTTCTTAGAGGACGATGTGGCAACCCCAGCTCCGACACGTGTTGTTTGGTGTTATAGCCAATGGCAGCCCGCCTACGAAACTACGCGATTACAGAATGTGAGTTTCGTCCCAGGGATTCCTCATGACATAGACGAACCGTATTACTTTGACCCCGAGCAGACCAACGTGGTAGTGCTAGATGATCTGATGAGTGCGGCCAAGGACAATTCGAAAATCGCCAACCTATTCACCAAAGGGTCCCATCATCGCAATCTGTCCGTCATCTATTTGACCCAGAATCTCTTTCCTCAAGGGAAGGCGTCCAGAGATATTGCCTTGAACTGCCAATACTTTGTGTTGTTCTCCAACCCCATCGACAGAGCACAAATTCGTGTGTTTGGTAGTCGAATTTATCCTCAGAACATCGACCATTTCATGCAGGCGTTTCAAGAAGCGACAAGTCGTCCATACGGCTACCTGTTCGTAGATTTAAAAGCCCATACCCCCGAAGATCGCCGGCTGACGACCCACCTGCTACCCGACGAGGGATCACCGCAGCCCCTACAACATCCACCGAGTCCACTTTTGGTGAAGCAGCAACCCACCCCCGTACAGCGGGCCTTCTTCATACCACCAGTCCCTGAATATCACCCAACCGTGAAGGACCAACCCGAGGTTGAAGGACATAATGTGAACTCGAGGCTATGGAAGGATTTGTTCAAAGAAAGTATGGACGCCGAGATGGGCGGGATGTTGGAGGTCACAGAAAACAAGTTTCAACGCAAAGGGTATTCGAAAGAGGAAGCCGCAATTTTAGCCCATAACAGATTGGCACCCAGACTACGACGGGCTTTACGTCAGCGGTATGCCGACTTACTGACCCATATGAAATTGTTGGATAAGGACCCAGTCCATATGGAAATTGAAAGAACAGCGTCGATGTTGAAAACCTCGGGCATGAACTGGAAAGCGGCGTATGTCAGAGCAATAGCACAAAAGAAACATTTGTTCGAACGCATCATTAAACAACGTTAAAGCATTAAGAAAGTGTGTTAAAGCGTTGAGACGAGCGTTAAGGCGTAACGACGGGCGTTGACGGGCGTCACTGCATTTCGATGAATTGGTGTCAATTTCATGAAATCAGAGCTTCTGAGCTAATTCACCAGGGCATTGAAGCGTTGAGCTAAGCGTTGATGGGCGTTACTGTCTATAAAGCGAGCGTATTCCCAAAACACGCACAGTCGACGTTCAACCGTCAACATGGCTTATACTTGTTCTGAGTGTGAACGCACGTTCACCAGACATTACGATATGATGCGACACCAGAAAAATATACATGGGACTGAAGACGCCGAGGAGCCCGTTGAGGCAGATACTGATACAGAGATTGATGAGAGTGCATCGACTGATACCGAATCCAAGATGGCTGACAGTCTATCTACTGATATGGAGAGCTTGACCTCAGAGAATCAGCCTTCATCCCAGGAAAGTGAGGCAGAACCTACCTTCTGGGATCGTATTGTGACAGCAGCTATCAATACTCACGCTGAAGCGATCGAGGACGCCGGATAGGATAATTTACAACAGACGTACACCCAAATGCGCCCCCGCATCAGGAAAACAGCCATGGCGATCTATGAACAGTATACCTTACTACCGCTTGAAATGAAAGGGCACCCCACGCACAGGCCCATCATGAAGACCAAGCGTCACTTGGAAGAGGATATGGGTTTACCACCCACCGAGGCCCTGGAAAATGCGATTAGAATGCGCAAACAACTGTTTCAGGACATGCTGCCCGATGAATATCCAGGCCTGCCTGACGATGATTAGAACAAACGGTTCACAGCGAACATGGCCGAAGACGGAACTCTCTGAAATGGCGACTTTTGATTGGACAAGAATACATCTAACGGGCAAGAACGAACATGACAAATGCAAATGGCGGTCTCTGATTGGACAAGAGTCTTTCTTGAATTGTAAACATACCCAACGCGGCTCCCCCAGCGTGGGTATGAACTAGCGTGGTAATAAACTATATGAAAAAAAAAATTGTTGTTTTTGTTGTTCTCTAATGTGTCATCCTTGTTGTTGTTGTTGTTCTCTCTCCGGTCTATATCATGGTGTTATGCTAGAGCGTTAAGGCGTAACTATGAGCGTTGACGAGCGTCACTGCATTTCCAATGAATTAATGACAATTCCATGAAAATCAGAGCTTTTGGGCTAATTCACCAGGGCGTTGAAGCGTTGAGCTTGGCGTTGGCGGGCGTTGCTACAAGATGACACCTCACACGGCGCATTCGGACTAAGGATGATCCCTCTCTACACCAAATACCTTCCTTCACTGCCCCAAAATGTCCACTTTCGCTACTACTCGTATCGATGATGGCCCCTCTGGGCCCCAAAACAGCCTCCCAGCGCTATTTACCTACTGCGCATGCGCGGAATGTTGAAAACAAACAACACACTAGTGTAGGCGCATGCTCCTCCATGTATGCATTGCATTGATACCTCACTCTGGGCATGGTCAGTACTTCCCAATTTTCCCTTTGTCTACTACTCGCCGATTTTTTATTTTTTTTATTTTTTATTTATTTTTTATTTTTTTTATTCATTTTTTTTCCCGAGAGCTACAACATGACACCTCCCACGCCCCATTCGGACCCATAGCGGTCCCTCTCTATCCCAAACATACACCCACATAACACCCAAAATGACCATGTGGGAATAAGGACCTACAAGAGGCTTGGCCTAAATTGAATTTTATTGTACAAACACTCAAGATGAGCAGGTACATAACAAATGTAACATACAATCACAAAAATACAGTGGCAATAGTTTTGGTCCAATACAACATGGCCTAGTGCGAGTTGTCTCCCTTGCGTAATAAGGTTCAGATGGCGCTATGGTTGGAAAGCTGCGATTATCGGGGGGGGGGGGGGGGGGGGGGATTTCCTAGCATAGATATTATTAAAAAATAATTTATATTACATACGTGTACGACGTTGATTGGTGTTACTGAGTGATACTGGTCAGCTGCATCTCATCAATGAGGCGAAGAGAGATAGAGATGGTGTACGGATATTTCATGATGTAGCGGGAATGTGTAACGTAGAACAAATGTACGTGTCCCATTCCGTGTTCCTTGTCAAGTTGCTGGGAAAATATCCCGGAGGACTGACTGCATAGGCCTATGTGGAGAATTACTCGAGCGTTATATGTCATGAGCTGTTTGAGAAAATACGTGAAATTTGCATTGATAAATGGTCCAAAACCGGCAGTGGACGTCCATGCAATCGCGCGAATGAAACTAAAAATAGAGGTGTTTTGTTGACATAAAAACAGCTGATGCATGTGGAGGATGTTTGAGTTACACGAGAAAATTCTGCCAATATATAAATGCCTACCTATAGATACTAGGGCAGGCAGGCAGGCAGGCAGGCTAGAGGTGAGGCAGGCAGGCAGGCAGGCAGGCAGGCAGGCTGGTGAGGTCAGGCAGGTCAGTCAGGCAGGTAGTGCAATGAATACACCCCACCCCTAAAAATCACCTCCTTTTATACGTTTTTCTACAGTCCTGTCCCATCCCACATCAGCCGCCATCTTGGTCCCATCCCACATCAGCCGCCATCTTGGTCCCACTCCCACATCAGCCGCCATCTTGGTCTCACTCCCACATCAGCCGCCATCTTGGTCCCACTCCCACATCAGCCGCCATCTTGGTCCCGCTCCCACATCAGCCGCCATCTTGGTCCCACTCCCACATCAGCCGCCATCTTGGTCCCACTCCCACATCAGCCGCCATCTTGGTCCCACTCCCACATCAGCCGCCATCTTGGTCCCACTCCCACATCAGCCGCCATCTTGGTCCCACTCCCACATCAGCCGCCATCTTGGTCCCACTCCCACATCAGCCGCCATCTTGGTCCCACTCCCACATCAGCCGCCATCTTGGTCCCACTCCCACATCAGCCGCCATCTTGGTCCCACTCCCACATCAGCCGCCATCTTGGTCCCACTCCCACATCAGCCGCCATCTTGATCCCATCCCACCATCTAGACATGCCTTGATCACGTGATCAAGTTACGCCCCAAATACGGCCCGGGGGGAACAAAAAAGTAGGTCAATGTGCGCTGTAATCCACTTGATATAGGACTACTTTTTCTCCGCGGAAGCTTTTTCCGCGACCGCATCACCGCCAACACCGCATCATCGCGGAGGAATACATTCCCTGTAACAATTGGAACCCTTCTGTGTTCGGAGGTAGCTTTTTGGTGATTCTGCCGGAACTATACTGCACTTGACCTCTCCTCCACGTTTCCTCCACAAATTTTACCCGGGGGGAACAAAAAAGTAGGTCAATGTGCGCTGTAATGCCGTTTATATACTGCTTGTATCCTTCTCTGGCCTCGTGTGCTACAGTCTATGTCAAATTTCAGAAATGTTGAGTTCAATAGCGCCGAAATTATTAGAAAGATAGCTTGCAAATCCGCGCAGATGAAAGAAGAATGAAGAATGAGACAGACCACATTACAGTATTAAACGTGATATGAATCGCATTTATCGCGAATTGGACGTCTGAGACATCAATATAGTATCAGCTTCGTCATATAAATTGTTCTGTATGGAGATTCCGATCTCAAAGCATACGAGCTTATAAAATACGAATTCCGATTATAGATATGTGCACACATGTCGCTGCGGTCTGCAGGCTGTATCTCATTTAGTTCGCATGTAACTTGACTTGAGTTTGTGTCGACAATGTGTTATGTAAGTTCGCTATAGAGTTCCTCAGAACAGTCTATATGACCCAAGTTTGTCTGACTATACTGGGAAACGATTTGGGACGAGTGTGCATACATAATTGCCTTTAGATACCGTGACATTGCAAATACCCGATATACCCACGTGATGGCAAAATACAGACATTTTACAATGATCTCTGAAGCATGACCTCGCATGCTACTGTTCGTATATGGTGTCGTAACAGGCATAATCAATTCGTGATGGAGTCACATTAATACACTCCAGGATAACCTCTTTCTGAATTGGAACAATTTATGTATACCGCTATCTGCAGAAGTATATGTGGGAGAAGAGTTTGGAGTAGTAACCAGAAATGATCACACCATATGTTTCGGTCAAGTTTCCCAAAAATGTGTTTGCATAAACAGATGTTCAGATTTTCTGCACAAAAACTGCACAGTGAACATGGTAAACAGAAAATAAATATTTGCAGTCGAGCATTTTCACAGAAAAAATAAATAAAAAAAAGACGAAAATAATATTTTTAAGTTAGGGCGCACACCAAGATTCAAAGAAATATCGCACCTATTAATTCTAAAATACATGCAAGTGATACCGACAGATTTTGACACTTGAACTTATATAATCAGTCCTTCAAACACGGATTATGCGAATTGCTGACCTCGCCTGCAGAGTCACCTGGGCTAGCAGTAATTTTTGACAGCTTTGGTTTCCATTTGATAAATATCTCTTTTCGAAGGGTCGCTGTTGGTCTCTATCAATTGTTGTCCCGGTTTTCTCTCGAAGCACAAGACCATCTCTATCGAACTCGAAATACCACCTTGATCCCCTTCAAAATAACTCGAGGAATGGAGATGCCTTCAAATGAAGGTTTAAACCACTCGCAATGCGTACGCTCATTATATTTGTACTTCTCTGTGGAAGCGAGATTAATCTCGACGAGTACATATACATTAAAACGCGGATAATGAATTAGATTAAACATGAATCATTTAATATTATTTTGTTTTTCCGTCTAGGGATCAGTGGTCGCATACTTGCTCAGACAGCACAATTTCTCTACACATTATGTATGCAAAGGAAGAAACATCACCAATGGAAATTTTATATGCTGGCTCAATATTATTCAGTGTAACTTATTTCGAACCTGTTTTGAGAATTTGAATCACATTATGAGATTGACCAGGCACTGCGCATACAATAAAAGTCTAGAATAAAATTCCATATGTTCATCTTAACGTATGAAATATGAGAGATCTGCATTGATATCATTATGTGATAGCATCTTGACTTGAAAGTTATGGTAACACGTTTCTTCAGAGATTTTTCCAGGTATTCAGAAATACAAGGGCTTTGTAGACCACAGGAGCGGCTTGTAAATCACTGGAAAACGAATAATATATACATAAATGCTCGATCGAAGTGACTGAGAATTCCCTTTTCAGCCTTTTGAACTCAGCCTTTTGCACAGACAACACGCGTTATCGTTGATAGTAAAATGTATGTGACAGTTAGTCTAAAGCGTGATTGCACTCTGAATCGTCCAGTAATTACTTTCGTTATATGGTTAGACACGTGAAATCAGTAATAAGTAATAGGATTTGAGTGTATGATCAAGCCCAGCCAATTTTTTTTTCAAAGAAATGAACCTCTCTCCCTTCCCTGTTGTTTCAAGCCGACGATTTTTCACAGACCGAATGTGGTGCATTATCAACACATCTAGTTCCGATTGTCAGGATTACCTTTCACCTGCAGGCAAGCTTATACGCTGTGAGAAAAATTGTGTTGTTTTAGCACAATTTTGTGCTGAAATGGCTTCAACACAAAATGTGTTGTGTTGAAATCATCATGGATTTGTGTTAAACTTCATATATGAACACAAAATTGTGTTGAGTTCAACACAAATTAGTGTTGATTCTAACACAATTTGTGTTATCCTCAACACAATTCTGGCACCAAAATGGCTTCAAGACAAGTTTTTTCGCAGTGTATGAGAGATAAACTTTGCTGATATAATCTCCTTATTTGAACCATCTCGAAGGAATCGAAAAAGTGTCTCGATTAATTGAATGTGACCCCTAAGGGGGGTGGGTGGCCTTAGAACTAGCATGGATGACTAACCAAATGTCACAGCTCTTTTCTGTGGCGACTGTCTTTCCAATGCCTTGGGGTATGCTGCTGAGATTCCATTCACCTGTCGATCTAGTCACGAAAAAGGCAATGACACAAATAGTTTCTAATTTACATTTTGTTTGCACATTAATTTAAAGAGATGCTTGGAGGCTTTCCGCATCTTTGTTTTCGCTGTCCATGGAAGACCCGAGAGCATTTTTTTCCGGGCCCTAATATGGAAGGTCAAAAAAATTATTAAATTATTAGAATAGAAGAGTAGGAAACTAGTACTAGACTAGGCTTTCATGGTTCAGCGAATCATTTCAGGGTTTCAAGGAACACTTAGAAAAATATCTGCTTCGGTACTTGGGAATCTCACCCATCATCTAAGAATTATCAGTTTCTCAACTCGAAAAACACCATGAACGTCATGCTTACACACACTCTATCGTACATGTACATGTGATGTGGGCACCGTCGAGCTCATTATCCTAGGTGTTTTGTCAATTGTTTCGTCTATTCAATTGTAAATTCAGGGATTGTCCTTATGGATGCGACATCGGGAGTTCATTTTCCGTCGTAATCGCTGTGCGAGCTTATCTTGGATTCCGAATAGCTCAGTATTATATTAGATTTAAAATGTTATCTTCTACCGAAAGAAACTTCCGGAGAAAAGCAAGAATATGAATATTTTATTTCGTGTATATTATACAATTACATCTTAATGGAATATGCCTCATCACTGGTGTCTTCCTTCGATTGGATGAACTACAATTTGTCTCCATGCATCATATACGTAGCTATCATGCCAACGGATCTCGAGATAACACACAATTATACATAAGTCTGGAATCCTCAAATGATCTGTCGAAATGACTGTATCTTGAATAAACTGGAACAAATATAACAAGGATACGTACTATTTTTAGTTGTGGTGTGCAAGACGAATGATCGTCAAGCTTAAAAATGAAACAGTTCTGTTTGGTGTTTACGGAGTGCTACGTTTTCAGACACATTGGGGCAACATATAAGTGTCTTAAAATGGCGCAGCATAATTCAATAACTGTATTCATTCGACGTTTAACAAGATAAACGTGCAATATGAGTTCCCAATATAAGAGCTGGTAGCTAATGCTGTATTTTCGAGTTTATCCACATAATAATAATCTGTACCTCCAATGTGCCTTAAAATAGCGACTTGGTTATTAACAGAGGTACTTGGGCTGTATGCATCGATTGTGTTGATGTAGAGTAGGCCGACTATAACTAACTACCAACTGTATTTATATGAATTAACATTCATCGCGGTATTAGCTAACGATTACTTCTGATTAATAGCTGGACTCCGAGGAAAATACGCAAATCAATCTTATACACTAATTCTTGCAACTACACGACTGACATGGGTAGAAATTTTTAGTCCACTCATTGACTTGTCTAATTAATATTCTCCAATACATCTTCTTTATCATCCACGCATTCAGTATGCCCATTAACAAAAGCAAGAATAGGTTACTTCCCGCTTATATAGTGTTGATTGAGTATGCTGTTCCTATATCGGTGGATTATGTACTAAAGCTGGGTGTTTCTGATGCATGGGAGCAGTTGATCTTGAACCATCGTAGTAAAGATCAGCTCGGATGTAGTCAGATTCAGTGACTTGCACGTGCAATTTCGTCTCTGATATTTTGAGTATTTCTGGTGTTTAAAGCTGGTATTATTCCAGATTTTTAGTGTAGTATTTTTCGTGAACGTTTCTGTAATCTATGCATGGTGAAATTTTGAGTTGATTCGTCAGATTTTCGCTGTTCTAGGCGGTTTTTTGTTTGCATTGGTCAGCCCATTTGGGTTGACCTAGATCACTATTTTCCTTGTGTAGGTAGATGGCGCTCTATTGAATGTAACACGATCATACGGGACTTTTGGTTCCTTGAAGGCACTGTTGATATCATGTCTCCTCTGTCTCCTCTAAATACCGTGCTATTTAATACTACACAAAAACCCCAACACCATATATCTTCCGTTATAAGGTACAGGCGGCATTTATTCTGCACAAGAACAGCATTTTTAGGTACAGGCGGCATTTATTCTGCACAAGAACAGCATTTTATGGTACAGGCGAGATTTATTCTGCACAAGAACAGCATTTTATGGTACAGGCGAGATTTATTCTGCACAAGAACAGCATTTTAAAGTTCTGCACAAGAACAGCATATTAGCTGTGTACAAACATTTATATTGTTCACAGGATGCATGTTTTCATTATCAAAACATCCTTTCATTTTGTACTCTGCATTAAAAAACCAGAGATAAAACCCTATATCACTTGACTTAAAGACAGGGATCGAAAACTCTGGAAAAAGCATAAGTACATACCTATATCTAAGTTATCTTACAACAGTATACATGATAATTCATGGAAAAGTTTAGGCATACAGGCAGTGATACTATAAATCCCCCCCCCCCCCCCCTTTCAATTGTAAACAAGGAATTACACCGTTAAAACATAACATGTTTTGAACGGATTTGAAATTGATTATATTCAAATTCAGTACACCTATAATAATATTTATTAACTGTCGGTACACAAGCTCCCTTTCCAAGTTATTTGAGTAGATGAATCTTATATAGCCAAAAATTAAAAATAAGAAAGCGTGTTCTCTTGTGCCGCGCACCGACTAGAATGGTCACATTCTCACCCCACGCCGTGCACCCAGCCTGACCCGCTTGACGTTTCTACGTCACAGCCAATCGAAACACCAGAATTCACCACACCCTCTCAGCACATGTGCTCATGACCACGCCCACTTTGGCGAGCACATGTACTCCGATAACGTGAAGACAGAAGTTTCAAACTATACGCTGAACCGTTTGAAACTATATGTCTCCTCTAAATACCGTACTATTTAATACTACACAAAAACCCCAACACCATATATCTTCCGTTATAAGGTACAGGCGGCATTTATTCTGCACAAGAACAGCATGTTAGATCTGGAAGGAGGGAGCAAATGTACACTCAAAACTTAAATTCCCAAATGTCTCGTTACAGCTAGAAGCGACTCTTTCGAGTCATCTATGTAAGCGTTGATGGCATCAGAACGCCACCGTCCATGTTTTTTCAGAAGTCTAATATCTTTCCCACTTTTAACACTGGCCGTTACGCCACCTGATCTTAGCGAGTGTAAGCCTAAGTTTGAGCCAGAAGGGGCAAACTCTTTCAATCTTGCGCCAATCACCTGCCTAGCTCTAGTGTAACTCAAGCATTTATTCTTCGTGATTAATTTCTTCTTACCCTTTGTACAGACCAAAGGTTTGAATAAAAAATCATCATCAAACGTAGACAACTGAGCTGCCAACAGGTAACGCTCTAACCAACTAACAGGACAAGCTACTGTGTTTGTTTTGCTAATAATTACCTCATTACCTTTCCTGTACTGATCAGTTTTACTCTTTCTAACATTTAAACACATGTGATCAACTTCAACTTTAAAGTCACAAACTCTAAGATTCTGGATCTCATCAAAACGTAAATAACCGGCAAAAGCAACTAGCGCCATAGAAATGTCACGAATCTCACTCAAGTCTTGAGAGTACCTGTAATTTTCACACATCTTCATCAACGTTTCAGAACCCACGGGATCCTTACGTACTACTGGTTTGGAATGTTCGCGTTTTATTCCATCCAACACCATTTTGATGAAAGTGTTCTCCGTTGGCGATCTTAAGTTACAAGAATCGTGCATCCATTTTATACCGTAAACTGCCGCTTCCACAACAGAAACGCTTTTAGTTGTGTCGGCCAGATAAACAAGGTACAATCCAAATTCACATGCTGAAGCTGGTAGAACAGTAAAGTCCCTATTTGAAGCGAATAATTTCCATTTTTGAAAAGCAGTATTGTACTTCACGGTAGTAGATTCAGCCTTAGTGTGAACAACATACTCTGCTAATCGATCAACTAAATGTCCTGTTTCTTGATCACCCGTCTGTCGTTTCTCATCTAGCTCGCACCATACACTGCCGTTCACATTCACACCTGAAATAATCAAGAATTACATAGGCATTACAAACAATTGTCACAATACCCCAGATATGCGGTACAATATATCTTCTGGACAAGTCTCAGTCGTTCCTTTCCAGACTGTAGTCTTAATGCTAGCAATCTAAATGTCAGAGGCCTTCCAGAAAAAAATGTCGTTTTCTGGATTTCCTGGTACAATTGCCGTACCATTGTTCGGTAATTCTGTCCAATCCAATACAAATGTATGAAAATGTATCCCATCTGGACATATGAAAGGCCAGTACGGCGCTGAACGCCACAGCGGTGCCACTAAAGTACCAGTCACTTTGTTCACAGTCATGTATTTCCACACTTCCAAGATCAGACAAGGAGGTGAAACAACCCAGTTATTTTCGCATGACCAATCTTGTGCAAAAGCATCCACCCCTTCTGTTCCTTCTACATAAAACAGACTGTTGAATCGTTTGCACTTTGCATTGTAGTTACTTGCAAATCGGTCTACTGTATGAGGACCCCATCTCCCATCCAAATATTTGAAACTAGGAACATCAATCCCCCAATCATTGAAGTCAATAAATTTGCTCAACTGGTCAGCTCTCTGATTTTGTTCACGAGGAACCCATTGTACATCCATTTCTATACCATGAGTCGAACAGCAATCATAGATACTGACTGCTATGACCTGCAGCTTCTCTTTCTTGCTGCCCACCTCCACAATTCTGAAGACATTCTGGTTATCTGTGAACCACTTTACAGACTGTCCTTGAAGACGATCTTTCATCGTCTCAAGCAGTCTTGACACTTCCACTAGTTCACGCCATGTGGAACTCTCTTGGGCTTCCGTTTCAGTCCACTTACCATGGACCACAAGGTCATTATGTTCAACGACATAACCCGCATAGCCTATTCCAACACGTCATTGTAATATATTTGGCCCCAAGTTTGACCCTGCAGTCTATCGACACCTTCTAACCAGAAATAAAGTTCTCTTACCGCATTTGCATCCACAATGACTAGAAAACCAATTATGTCTACTGTCGACACAGTACTGTAAGAACCTTGTCTGCAGTTGTGTTATCTTACCACAACAATCCGTGAGAGAATTATTTGTCCCACTATAGATGCAATCAGCCTAACGGAAACTACACTTCCTTCAACTTCCACACGTTGCAAAACCGAACTGATGTAGCGTTTTAGTTCACAAATCCTAGACTCCTTTGCAAACAACCTTGCATGTTTGCAGTCAAAGCAAACATCTAACCATAGCTGCATATCACTAGGTTCCCAACACCATTTGACATCATGCGGAATAAATCCGACATTTATCAAGTCCGACCGTACTAACTTGCTATGCTTGGTAGCAACGTTTTTACTTCCAGCTCCACCCATTCCATCGTCTAAGTACAATATAATTCTAATTCCTAGTCCTCTCCATCTTTTGACCAGGACCCGGCATAAATTTGTAAACACATATGGAGCGGTTGAAATGCCAAAAGCTAAAACGTTGAAGACAAAATACCTGATTTTCCCCCCAAAATTCCAAGAAAACCCCAAATATCGACGATGTCCTTCAAAAATTGGGATGTGATGATAAGCACTCCTGATGTCCAAAGTAAACAAGAAATCACCTTTCTCAAACATGGACTTTGCAACTTGGATGACTTCCAAAGAAAATTTATGTTTCAATAAACAGTTGTTTATATGTCTAGCATCCAAAATCAGTCTTTTCGTCCCTGCATCGTTAATATCGACCGTTAAAGGATTCACAACTGTAGGAGGGTCCTCTACTTCAGAAACACAACCTATTTTACAAAGCCGATCTATTTCTGTTTCTACAAACACACTGTTTACTACAGCCGATTTATTGTTTCTCAAAATCGCTTCTTCTGGTTCTTGTACAAAAGGGAGAACATAGCCATTCTTAATTATATTTAAGACCAGAGGGGACGCACCTATTCTTTCCCAAAAACCGCAATGTTGTTTCAGACGTCCAACGGGACTAAGCTCCTCCCCCAAATCATCGAAATCAAGACGACTCTCATCAACCAATGAAGGCGAAGATTCTTCCCTTGAATATTTTAACCCAGATTCATCATCATTGAACACGGTGCCACATGTCTCCACGCATGCTTCACTCATGGCATCACTACCTTGCACCCGTTGCCCCAGTGGAAATTTCTTTTCCCCCAAAACATGTAATATATCATTCCTGTCGTCAACAGTGAAGAAATTGGATTCATTTTTAACCAAATTTGTTTTCTTGTCATCCAAATACCTTACACTGCCATTATTTGAGTTAAATTGATCAGGTTCCCCATTTTGGGATGCTTTTTTCTCAACATTTCTTTGCTCGAAAATTGACTGAATAAACAATTTTTGTCAACAAACAAACAAGGAGAAAATACACTTATCTTATCATATTGCTGAGTAAGTCCAGATCCAAACCTCTGAGGACATTCTTCGCGCCAATGCCCAATTTTACCACAATTCCAACAGTTTCCACGCTTATTCTGGCCTCCAGTAGCAGACCATCTTGGTCTGGTGGTAGTGGAAACAACCGCAGGAACGTCCAGCGAGCGCTGCCCAGGAGTACTGGCACCGTCCCCGGTTTTTCCTGATCTTCTGAAATAAGGTCGCTGTCTCTTCGCCTTGACCTTCTGTCTGGCCCTGGATTCCGCCTTGATAATTCGTTTTTCGTCGTCGCTATCTGACGCTAACTCGTGCTGTACATATTCGTTGATGGTAGCCCATCCAAAGTCGGAAATATCCGCAAGTTTCACCAGTTTCTGACGTTCATCAACCAGTTCCATACCTTCGCGTAACGCCTCTCTTGCTTTGTCAAGCTTGTCGTCCGATGGACGTTTCCCATCAGTTACTTTCAAATGTTCGTTCACTGTATCCATTGAGTCAGCGATTTTTAGATTAACTTTGTATTGTTCCTAGTTGGACTTCTTTCGGAATTTCGGCATGTTTTCATCCAGTCTCCTTCTATTAATCTCTGAAACCGTCGACGACTTCAGCTCGTTCTGATTGTTCAACAACTCATCCTTCATGCTGTTGAATTTTAAAGAAACTAAATCGGACATTCTGTCCAAAACTACATCTGCCATCGCGGCAACTTGACTGTTAACAACCGACTCCAAGTTATCATTTCTTTTGGCCGTCGCGTCCTCTCTCGAACCGCTCGCCATGTTGTAACAAAAGGTAAATCCACCGAGTGATTTGCGTACACTTCGCCATCCATAAGTCTTACCGCGTATAGATGACCGAGATGGTTACAGGTTGTGTTGATATATATCGCGGGTTATTTGTAAACTGTTGACAACTGTTATTATTTTCTTGTTTGTTTGCTCGAATTAATCTTTTCTTGAGCTTCCTGGGTGTGAGTCTATAATTATTTTTTAGTGGTAGGACAATTAAACAGTGAGAGTTCACCATTTTCCTTGTGTAGGTAGATGGCGCTGTATTGAATATAACACTGTCATACGGGGCTTCTGGGTCTTTGGAGGCACTGTGTTAATATAGAGCGCGGGCTATTTGCAAAACTGTTGACAACTGTTATTATTTTATTGTTTGTTTTTTCGAATGAATCTTTTCTGGAGCTCCCTGGGTGGGAGTCTATAATTATTTGTTAGTGATATGGCACACAGACAGACTTTTGAGGCTGAATGCCGCTAAGCCGATTGATATTTGGCGTGCTTTAAAAGAGTCCGTCGGATCAGGGCCGAAAGTCCTTGATGGATTAGCGCAGGTGACGAAGGATCTCTGGATTGTGACACTAAAAAATGAACAAGCCAGAGATGTTCTCCTCTCAAACGGTATCTTGGATTTCCAAGTTCAGTGCGGTCACTTTTCACCCACGAAAGTACTTGTCAGAACAAAATGCCCTGTGGCGATACCACACACTGACATCAGACATATTTTTGGAAAATATGGTAAAGTTCATGGCATTTCCCACGAGTACTATACTTTTCACAGGAATTTCAAAACTGGGAGTAGGAAGGTGTGGATGTCTGGCATCAAAACCACTCTTCCTTCCATAGTTATGTTTGGAGAGCTCAGACTTCCTGTTTGATATAAAGGTCTGGTTAAAGCTTGTTACACCTGCGGAGATGAAAATCACATGTTCTGAGATTGTCCATTTAAGAATAAATGCCTGAGTTGTGGACAGCCAGGCCAGAAAAACGGGAATGCAAAACCCGTGAAAACTCAGGTCTGACTGACAGAAAAAACCGCACTGCTTCACAATATGTGACTGGAATTCAATCCAATACAGAGAAGAAATCTCCCGTTAAGTCCGCCGTTGCGGAGAGCTCTGTCACAATGAACGCACAGGAAGTGGAGCAACATGAAAGCGTTGGTGATAGCATTTGGTCAATTGTAGGACCGGATGGCAAGACATCAAAGAGGAATTCTAAGCTCAGACAAAGGAAAAGTAAAAAGAGCACAGAGGAAGCAGTAAATAGATTTCCAGCTCTCTCTGAGGAGGATGATGTTGATAATTCCTTTGATATTCCTGGTCCACCCCCCCCCCCCCCAGAAATAGGGTAGATTAAAGCCCGGAAAGTTTACTTCATAATCAGCCGTCTAAAGAAAATGAGTATGAGAGGATTGTAGATCCAGAAACTCTTCAAACTGTTGGATCTCTGATCGGCTTGGAGAACGACAGCGTTATCAATGATAGTCAAATGCCCAGCAATGTTGCTACTGCACTTGATGTAGACGGCAGTCGTAGTGGACATTCACCTGTGCGTTCGGATGCTGTTGTCGAGACCGAGCTCACCACAGATGATTCTAGAAATGAGCTGCCCTTAATAGATGGGAAAGGAGGTGAAGATGAAGACATTCTAATGGTAACTCGAACTTCACCCCAGATGATGATGTGTGTGCTAAGCTCACCAAAGATGATGTTAGAAATGAGCTACCCTCAGCTAGCAATAAGATACTCATGAAATATGAAAATCAAGGTACAGGGGAAGTTGATAACTCCATTCTCAACACAGATACACCTATAAACCTCTCCTCAGACAAAAACTCGGTTGTTGAGCACATGGATCAATATTGTGATAATAAGCGACCCGAGAAGACTTCCTTAAACCAGAGGTCGAAAAATTAATGCGAACAGAAGAGAGAACAAGAAATTTATAGAAATAAAGACAAAGATATGCAGCAGCTGCGAGAAGAACAGAAAAAACTACAGAAAAGCCAGAGGAGAAGACCTTTAATTAAACGTTCATTATGGCTATTAGTTGACACTCTATTTCCTAGTGTGTGTACTCTTGTGTGCTATTTCTTCATATAGACTAAAATGGCTCAGTCTCCAACCCTCCTCCAATGGAACTGCAGAGGAGTTTGGCCAAATTTACATGAGCTTCACTTGTTAACTCAGGATTATGAACACTTATCTCTCTGTTTAAATGAAACTTTTCTCAAAGAAGCAGATACAAATAAATTTGAATTACGGCAATATACACCCTATCATTCCAATGCTTTGCAAGAGCATGGAAAGGCTACAGGCGGCTCTTCACTACTTGTTAAAATTGGTGTTTTGTATAGTTCTGTGGATTTGAAGACAGATTTACAAGCTGTAGCAGTTCGCCTTACTTTGAATTCTGCATTTACATTATGTACGGTGTACCTACCTTCATCTGGAGGTCTCTGTCTTAGTGAATTTCAAAATCTTTATGATCAGCTCCCTAAACCTTGTTTATTGATGGGTGATGTTAGTGACCGTAATAATTTTTGAGATAAAGAAGAGAATCGTAAATTTTATATCAAATAATTGGTATTTTTAATGATGGTTATTATACACATTATTCCACAGCTCATCGAACCTATTCAGCTTTAGATATCTGACTTTGCGACCTTCCTATACTCGAATAATTGTCTTGGTCTGTACATGATGACCTTTGTGGAAGTGATCACTTTCCGACTCTTTTAAAGCTGTGCATTCAGCTGATGATCCCCTTTCAACAAGGTATAATTTCAAGAAAGCAGATTGGTCAGAATTTGAAAAGCTTTGCTCACAAGAACTACAAGCAGTTTCCTTTGCTGATGTTCCAGATCCTATACAGTTATTCTCAGATATACTGATTGAAATTGCTAACCAAACCATACCCACATCTTCAGGAGCTGCACACATTAAATAAAACATGGTTTGATGATGACTGCAAAGAAGCAAGGAAACGTAGGAAGAAAGCTGAACGGTGTTTCCGCCGAAATCCAAATTCTGAAAATTTGAATGATCTCAGAGTAACTAGAACTAAAGCTCGTAGAACCATGAAACAGAACAAATGTGATTCTTGGAAAAATTATGTTTCTAAGATCAATACACATACTCCTATAACAAAAGTTTGGAATATGATCCAAAGAATAAAAGCTCCAAATCTAGTGCTCATCATCTCAAGGATGGAAATGAGGTGTTAACTGCCAAAAATTCTTCGTCAGATAATTATGTATCTAAATTTCAAAGTTTCCAGAAAAGAGAAGAGAAAAATGAAATTAAATTCCTCTCCGGTAACCATGAAGGCTATAACGCTATGTTTACAATTGAGGAACTTCTGGACAGTAATATTCCAGTGGGACCTACATATGGCGTATACATATCACGCCTAGTAGCATTTGCTAGATCCTGTGTTCAATGTGACGATTTTAATCAACGTCACAAAACATTGTTGCAGAAACTTATAAAACAGGGCTACACCACCAAGCGCCTCCACTCAAAGTTTCTCAAAATTGGCGATACATATCGCATGCTGATAGCAAAATACGAGCGTAGCGTGCAAGATCTATGGCGTTACGTTTCGTAACTTGTGTCTAATTCCGCTTAACCCGGGGCTAGGGGCCGTATGAACCCATGTACTTCAAGATACTCACGGTACTCATATGAACAGTCACAATCAAAGCGTGACTGAGATACATCATTCTTTAGATGACGACTTTACAACGAATATTATGGATTAAGAATTCTGATCAACGATACGGATTTGATATTTTTGGAACATCATGATGTCTTGTCGGCATCATTGAAAACTGTTGACCGCTTCTCTCTTGCAGGAAACAAGCCTATGTATACTATGATTGTCTTTTTGAATTTGGTGCTAATACTGTTACATGGAATATGGAATAGGTCTTTGGATTATGGACGCGGATATTCTCTAGTGGACGACGGCTGAATTATGAATGACGGACCAGACGCTTGTAATTCATGCTTCTCTCTCGAAAGCTAATGATTCTGCTGCAGGCTCTGATGATATTCATTGTCATCTTTTGAAACATCTACCGGAATCTCCTCTAGAAATTCTATTACGCATATTCATCAGACTTTGGACAAGAGAAGACTTTCCACCGTCATGGCATAATGCCATCGTTATGCCAGTACCAAAGCCTGGCTGTAACCATACAGACCCTGGTAATTATCGTCCCATTTCACTGACTAGCTGTGTTTGTGAAACAATGGAACGCATGATAAATTATCGCCTTGTTTGGTAACTAGAAACTGAAAAGAAACTTACTGATATTCAAGCTGGTTTCCGTAAACATAGAAGTAGGCCTACCATTGCCCATTTAATCAGATTAGATTCCTATGTCAAGAATGCTTTCGCCGAGAATGAACATGTAGTTTCCATCTTTTTCGATTTATAAAAAGCCTATGGTACTACATGGAAATATGG
Source organism: Hanleya hanleyi (assembly GCA_036873755.1). Classification (NCBI taxonomy): domain Eukaryota; kingdom Metazoa; phylum Mollusca; class Polyplacophora; order Lepidopleurida; family Hanleyidae; genus Hanleya; species Hanleya hanleyi. Next base: position 41,119 of record JAVTVY010021926.1, read on the forward strand.
GATTCTAAAATACCTTCATACTATGGGATTAAAGGGCCGTTTACCCATTTATTATCCAACTGTTTAAATGATAGACAATTCCAAGTTTGGTTGGGTACAGCCATTTCTGATCATTTCGACCAAGATCAGGGTGTCCCACAGGGCAGTATTTTGTCTACTACTCTGCTTAGTATCAAGATCAATAGCGTGGTGGAAGTTTTGAATAAATCAATAGATGGTTCACTCTTTGTAGACGATTTCAACATTTCGTGCAGTGGAAAAAGTATACACAATATTGAGAGAACATTACAACTTTGTCTGAATAGAATTCAGAAATGATGTCTAGAAAATGGCTTTAAATTCTCCAGAGTTAAAACAAATTGTATACACTTTTGCAGAAAATATTTCCAGCACAAACATCCAGTACTAACATTAGATGGAACTGAGATCAACGTGGTAAAAGTGGTCAAATTCTTAGGAATGTTGTTTGACCACCGACTAACAGTCAAATCGCATATAAATTGCTTGAAAGCTAAGTGCACGAAAGCTCTTGATTTGTTGAAGGTAGTTGCCAACTATAAGTGGGAAGGAGATCAGCAAACATTTATATCGATCATTTGTTCGTTTCGAACTTGATGGCTCTATCGTTTACAACGGTGCAAGCAAGATTAACTTGGCAAAGCTAGATCCTATTCTCCATCAAGAACTAAGGCTTTGTCTTGGAGCGTTCAGAAAATCCCCTAAAGAAAGCTTATATGTCGAAGCAGATGAATTTCCTGTAGAACTTCGAAGAATTAAACTATCACAACAATATATCACAAAATTGCGATCAAATCTTTCGACTCCTGCATATAACTGTGTTTTCAAACCTCAGTTCGTGGATCTCTATTTGAAGATCTCCATTACTCCACCACAATTAGTATGAAACCACATATTGTAACAGCTGGTATTAAACTTAGTCAAATATTTAGTACCTAATAAGCTTTTACCAATTTCACCATGGCAGTTAGTTCAACAACCAACAGTAGATATTTCTCTAACGAAATATAAAAAAGCAGACACGTTTCAGCCCTTGTGAACACAACAGTTTGGTCTACTGAGAGAGAAATACAGATCGCATCAGGCTATTTATACAGACGGTTCTAAAGATGGCGAGAGAGTAGCATGTGCTACTATCTTTAGTTCCAAAACTAAAACATGTCGACTACCAGGTAAAAGTTCGATATTCACTGCAGAAGCAAAAGCTATATTGTTGGCTTTAGAAGGTATTGGGTCCACTGAAAGGAGAAAAAAGTTGTCATATTTTCAGATTCACTGTCATGCCTCCAAGCGATTAAAAGTGAAACTTCGACTCCTCTCACTATCTTGAGTATTCTACTACTACATGACTTTAGATTTGATCAACAGATTGATATTGTGTTCTGGTGGTTGCCTAGTCACGTTGGCATCGAAGGTAATACTGAGGCTGATAGGATGGCTAAGGCAGCCCTAGATGATTAGATTGATCCTGTCTATCCGTACTTATGTGAGACGGCTGTTTCAAGCTTTATGGAATGCTGTGAATAATAACAAACTTCAGGAGTTAAAAAAAACTAGGCTACATGTATACTCATCTGAACAGCCAGAAACGTTTCAATCAAACCATGATCAGGCGATGTAGAATCGGTCATACATGATTAACTCACGAACATTTACTAAACAAAGAGCCAGTCTCCAGGTGTGTTCCATGCCATGATGATCTCACGGAGAAACATATTCTTATCGAATGCATGTATGTTAAGATTGTAAGAGATGCTTTTTATCGAGCGACTACTTTGGAAGATCTTTCTAGTCGGGTGAGGGAGGATTGTATCTAGGGTATTTTGAGAGAAATCGGTTTGTTATATAAGTTTTAATGTGTGTATGTTTTAATGCGTTGGAGTACTATGTTAGTGACTTGAGTACTTAGAATGTTGTTTGATCGTCGCTATATAGCTGAAATATTGCTGAACGCGACATTAAATCTTAATTCTCTCTCCCTCCAATCATAGTAAATCACTATGTACAGGATGGTACAAATCGTTCTTATTTTTTCTGGTTGTAATTAAACCTCTTCATAATCGAGTATATTTACAGTATACACTGTCGTAATCGAAACACTTGCATCGCTGTAGTCATAATTGAAATGACACCCAACGTGTTCATTTATCGATGTTTGAATTAACACTCGTTGGGGTAACGAAACACCCTGATGTGTTCATTGACAACTCTTTGATTCAAAGGGTTTAAGTAAAAAAAAACACCTTCCGTAGTAAATTTATGTTCAATAAATTGAGATGCCGTTTAACCCTTCCAAAGAGGTGTTTTCCAACACTTATTAGCTTGTGTTGGTGTCATAATCAACACATTCTGCAGGAGCTTCAGATTAACGCCTTACATGGCTTTGACGACACCTCTCTATATGTAACAGTTTAGAGGGGATGCTGCCATATGTTTATCAGTACCGCGACTGATTCATACCTAGTCTAAAATACAGGCATCATTTCTGACCTTCAGCAGCCAGATTGCGCCCCTCAGAATGTCTGCGTGAATAATATGAACTGCCATGTAATAAAACAACGCCAAGGATAACGCATACATCGGTTGCTGCCAGTGCGTCAGAAGTACATGTGTGCCAACACAAAAGGGAAACAGAATGACTCTGGTAATAAATAACATCATAATTATTCAATATCATATCTCGTGGATATCGTGTTATCAAGCCGTCGTCCAAACTCACTGCAATTTGTTTATGATAGTCATGTAACGCACACAAATATTGGATATTTTAACTCTGTACGCATGTCCGTTGATAAGTCTTGCTCAATGTTTTATTACATTTGGGGGGAGTTTCATGTTTGTCCCAATATTGTTGAAAGGCATTAAGATTTATGGGGTTGTACACCTCTTTTCCGACCCACCAAAGTGAAATTGCTTCTGTTCACAAGAAAATGGTTTGATTGGCAAAATCATTATCAGGATCGCAGTACAGTTGCCTATAGAATTTATTAACAAACTAACTTAGCTGGGGATGAACTGAATTGTAGGGAATATAAGATTACATTTTTAAATGAGAGGTGTCAGTTCCGACCCACTGTCGTCAGCCCATGGTAAGACACAGCTTGGCCATCCATGGATAATGGTGGTTCGGAACTGGATTCGTGATTTGATGTCAACGCTTGGGCGGGTAGCCTCTAGAGTGACACTCTAGTGAACAAAGTTTTGATAGAGACGTAGTACCATATGATAATTATATGTGAGAAACAAAACATTAAATCTTTGATCGGAAATGTTGGCAGACGACAGTGTGTTTTTTTTTCATGACGGCGGGTCATGGTGTTTGTATTTAGACCGATGTGGTAGTGTGTATGGAGTGGATATGCCAAGCTATCTCCTAACAAAATCAGTGAATGCATGATATAATTTAACCTTGATTGAGAGGTTGATCAACTTGCTTGAATGCATCAAATGTTTTGTGATTTCGCGTGATCATGTGACCAGAAACAACATTTTGGGAAGTGTGTTCGGAACTGACACTGAATCGAAACTGGCGACGTCACTGTACTTTTGTTGTTTACTTTTATTTACTGTACAGTGCCTCGATACTACTGTTACGAAATTCAATGCGTTATGTACAATTACAAAGATCGCCACGTTATATCTCCATTGATTTGAACGCACTTAACCCTATTTGAGACTGCTTACCATTTAGCCTTCAGTCAAAATTGGAGCGATATGCAAGAGGTGCAAGAAATTGACGACGTCTGGTGACTAAATAGCAACCATATGACTACAGGAAAGCATCCCTCGGCACCTTACATTGAAATCCGAGAATACGGTCGATTCTCGGACGTAGCCTGATTATCTCAGCCGCGCTTCTATTGCAGATATTCACGTGGAGACTTTGAAGTATCCACACGGCCCGTATCACCGGCTTAAGCGGAATTGGATACACTAGCTCGGGACCTGTGATGATAGACCAGCTCAAACAACTCATCTGGAGTTAATGGATAAGCATCATGGACGTCTGATGAAGAAAACGCCTCAACATGGGGTAAACCTGGTAAATGACAGGAATCCAAACGAACCAAGTCTGAATCAATACGCTTCTGAAGAAAATCAGATATGGCCATGCATTTCAAAACTATTGGATGTGCATGGTTGGTATGGTCCTTTTGTCCTTACTAATCTACCGACACCGGAGTGTAAGTGTGCCTCGATTAAATCTCATTAGCTACTTGTAGCTCAGGTATGAGGATGAACTATTGCTCATGGGTCTGGCGAAGTCTTTAATCTAGATTGAAAATCTAATTAAACATTCTGATCTGGTGAATGCAGCACGTGGTATTGTTTTGGTGTATAGGTATTTTCAAATATAGAACAGCGATGTGATATTGTATACGTACGTCTCCCTGTGGTGGATCCGTCCTGTCAACAACCGCCGTCGGTCCGCCTTACTTTAATTAAGACCCAGTCGCCTGGCCATGTTGATTACAGAACAACTGCGGTTTCTTAGGCAAAGGATAAGATGAGAGCTTAAGCGAAGGCTAAGTGGAGATCAAAGAGATCTTCGATAGAGTATAGAAATTGTTCGGGGTTAGCGGTATCTACAGTCACACATAATAACACGCCGCGTGTGCACGACACTGCAATCACAATCGGATTGTCTATGATGGGAACTCATTTTGACTTTCCATAGTGTGTCCGTCAGTTGCTGTGTAAGGTTTTACTGATTTTTTTGTATCTTGTGATTAGTTCTGAAAAAACTAAATATGTATGTTTATTGTAGAAATAATCCTCAAACGCTTCTCTCCCATACATGAAGCACGGGCACTTGTTACACGTATGAATCAAATTATTAAGCAAGAAAATTTTAATATACCGGTACATGATATAAGAAATAAGAAAATACATAAGTTCGTCCCGCAATACCAGCTATATATGATATTGATCAATTAGCTCATTTCATAACTGCAATGCTCCTATTAAAAAAGCCCCAGTCAAATAGTTCATATTTGTTTCGAGGATTCAAAATACAAATAAATTTAATAATGGATGGCCCAGATAGGAAATATTTTTTGAAATACTTGCCAAGTACATGTATGTGCTGATACGCCGGACAACATAATAATAAATGATATTCGTTTACATTCACAGTTATGTGTAGCACGGTAATGGCTATTTATTCTACATGTATGATTTTGGTGAGGCTAAAGCCATGGATCACCATAATTGCCCTTCCTATCGTGCTGCGTCACGACAGTTTGTAAATACAAGGTCTGTATTTTTGGGTCGTTGTCGCAGTGTGACCAATAAGGTTAGGTGCGACGTTAAACTTCAAACAATCAACCAACTGTATATTTGAATTAAACAGGACTTTTAAGTAGATATCTGAGAATGAATTATACCAAGGCGAAAGTGAATCTATCCGAAGAGTAAGATGACAAACATACTCATCTCTACGCCTGCAGCGTGTCCCTTTTTAATGTTTTATTGCAGGTTCTCTCGCGCGAGTTTTGGCGTACTTTGATTGGACGAGCGGGCATTTTCTCCCAAAAACGGAGCAAGTTTCTATTTTTAACCAGTTTGCAGTGTAACAAATATCCGTATCATTACACTCATGCAATATCATGCATTTAATTGCATGAGCGCGGCTGAGATACTAAGGCCACGCCCGAGAATCTACCGTATTCTCGGGTCTAATTGTTAGGTGCCGAGAGATGCTTTCCTATAGAGACATGGTTCTTTTAAGTCGACAGACGTCGTCAATATCTCCCACCTCTGGCATATCTCTCCAACTTAGCTCGTGTGCCCATGTCCGCTAACTCTGTGACCAGAAGACGTATGCACGTCGTATATAACACGCCAGGATTGTATCCTTCGCATAGAAAATAAAAAGACAGATATTATAGATATTACGTCATATTGAAACAAGTCCCAAGCTATTCCAACTAAGGAAGAAGAGAGAAACAGAATTTTAAACGAATAACGTGTTCTTTTATTTCATAACGAGAATTTTACAGGCTTAGAGCAGAATAGCATGAATGCTTTTACATGCGCACATGTCACAGCCGTTCTTATCCTTCTCCCAGCCCGCAATACAGAATATTTCACACATCACTGGCTCACAGATAACTGAAATGATATAATACGAACAACATAATTTCACGAATCAACACAGTTAGGTATAGATGACATAAAACAAAATCAAACGGTGAAATATTTCAGTCCAATTCCCTTGGATTGACCAGTACGGATTCGACGGTATGGACGCCCATATTGAAAACAAGACTAATTAAATTTTCTTGAGTTACAGTGCAGTGCCAAAGACATCCTCTCCCAGGGTGCTTTGCGCTACGCTGCATTTACCCCTGTGGGGGTCTCGCCATGCTTTGCAGGATTCCTGCAAAAACCAAGAACTGTTCTATCTGACTGTTTTACTGATCGCAAAATGTATCTTGAAGTCGAAATACACTAAACAGTTATTCAGTGTATTTCAAAAGGCCAGTTTCACACAGTTTGAAGGCAGCTTTTTGACAAATTACCCTAGAACTATATGTTGCGGAAATATATATCGGTGAGTATCGACTGATATCAAGTCGCCCGGTTAGACGGTCACCGTGTTCGTTCACTATGGCAAGAGATTACCTCGGGTCAACTCAGGCACAGTCCGTGAGACCCTTACAGCGCTAAATGGTGAGGGGCGAAGCAGAACGTAATGAATGCCTGGTAGAGCTTGTGCCAAATAAAGTGGAACTCGTCTGCGTGGGGAGATAGATTTAGTCCATACACAGAGGTTTTGGTAGGTTCAGAATAACAGTCAAAAATATTAAACTGTATGTTCCTGTGTTACTGGTTTCAATACACGACTTGCGGGTCGTCTGAAAGTGGCAAAAAAGAAGAGTTATTGCACCTTTTTCAGGAGCAATGCCTTCACCAGGGACCTCGGCAAAATCACCGTGGTAAGATTGTTTATCGACAGTTTCAGAAGCTGACAGGAACCTGGAATATCACAGAACCTTTCTCGAGTGAAAGAAGTCTGAAGAAATCATGTAAGGACTCCTTTGAAATAACTTTTTCCAACAATTTTCAGTCCGTGCCTATACTTACAGCATGCGTGAAGCAAATGTTTACTCGTGGTTCGCATTCCACAATGGGAAGAAAACACGTTGTGGCTGTTCATATGAATATCTGAGATCTGAGGATATTGGAATAACATGGGTTCATAGGGCCCTTAGTCCCGAGTTAGACGAAATTAGACAAAAGTTACATAAGTTAATGGACCAGGACTAGTTACTGAATGCCGGATCTGATTCTTGTGCTTAGTTGGCGCTTTCGCGGGTCATATTACCTGTGTGGGGGGTGGCAATCTATTGACAGGTATGTCCACAACCGTTGTATCTGCACTCAGTGCCAACAGGACATTCCATCCCTCCAAATAGACCACATGCTTCTGCACACGCTCCAAATGTCGGGGCGGATCTAACAGCTGTGGGTTGGAGAATAGCAATCCATTGATAAAACATATAAAAGTTTATATGTATCGGTATATACTTACTATCATTATATCCATTTATATCCAAGATGACACTTTCTTGGTAATACACATTTACCAGTGCTAGATGGACCAGACCCGTGAGGGGGTTTGAACCTTCATTCACTAGTTACAAGATAATAAATTGTGTTTGGACCTTGTAAGTCATGGGCATGAGTAAGGAGATTCTTAATATAAAAGCGTCTGGTCCGTCATTCAATATTCAGCTGCGTCCATTAAAAAACATCCGCGTCCATAATCCAAAGACCTAATTCATATAATAGCGTTAGCACCAAATTAGAAGAATAAATCATAATATACATAAAACTACGCTAGTTTCTTGTAAGAGAGAAGCAGTCAACAGTTTTCAATGATGCCAGCAAGACATCCTGATGTTTCAATAATATCAAATCCGTATCGCTGATCAGTATTCTTAATCCATACGATTTTCGTTGTGAAGTCGTTATCTAGAGTATGATGTATCTCAGTCACGCTTTCGTTGTGGCTGTTCATATCAATATCTGAGATCCGAGGATATTGGAATAACATGGGTTCATAGGGCCCATAGTCCCGAGTTAGGCGAAATTAGACACAAGTTACATAAGTTAATGGACCAGGACTAGTTACTGAATGCCGGATCTGATTATTGTGCTTAGTTGGCGCTTTCTGGGGTCATATTACCTGTGAGGAGGGTGGCAATCTTTTGACAGGTATGTCCACAACCGTTGGATCTGCACTCAGTGCCAGCAGGACATTCCATCCCTCCAAATAGACCACATTCTTCTGCACACGCTCCAAATGTCGGGGCGGATGTAACAGCTGTGGGTTGGAGAATAGCAGTCCATTGATAAAACATACTAAAAGTTTATACGTATCGGTATATACTTACTATCATTATATTAATTTATATCCAAGATGACACTTTCTTGGTAATACACATTTACCAGTGCTAGATGGACCAGACCCGTGAGGCGGTTTGAACCTTCATTCACTAGTCATTTAGCCAACACCGAAAAATAGGCCTAACCGTGAAGTTGCGTACAAATGCGAATTTTTTCTGCAACTGATAGCTGGGTATGAGTACATCCATGAACCGTCTCTTTTAACCTAATATCTCATAATTAGGCCGAAATTGGAACACAATATAAGTATATCAGTGTGGGTATCAACTTGAAGCTAGTGACACGGGTCGTACTATTACCCAGCCGCTGCCCAGCCGATTCCCAACTGATTACCCAGCCGTGACGGCCGTGCCCAGCCGACTTTTATTGTTATTGACTATTAATGCATTCTGTGGTAATATTTATACGATTCTGCTTTTATCTAGTATATTTTCAAGTATATATCGAATCCTGCAAGGCTCTTATTCCTCGATTCATTCTCGCATAAAACTTCGAGAATCAAAGATGGCGGCAGCATTTCAGCATGGGGTGAATATAAAAATAGCGAGTATTCTGATTTCTGTGTTTGTTGATTATTGTTTTTCTCTCTGGGGAATGAATGTTATGACTCAATAAAATCTTTCAATGGGAGTACAAAAGACTCCTCTTTTCAAGACAATTTAATCCCTTTTACTGAATATTATAGAAAAATAAATATATATTTTTTTCTTTTCAGCGCAATATAGTGTCCTCACAAGTCATCAAATCTGAACAAACATATTACGATGTATGTCAATGATATGAGGTAAATGTAGACGAACCTTTTGAATTACATGAGTTACCATATTGTAAGCGATTAACCCCTGTAGGGGTCTCGCTATGCTTTGCAGGATTCCTGCAAAAACCAAGAACTGTTCTATCTGACTGTTTTACTGATCGCAAAATGTATCGTGAAGTCGAAATACACTAAACAGTTATTCAGTGTATTTCAAAAGGCCAGTTTCACACAGTTTGAAGGCAGCTTTTTGACAAATTACCCTAGAACTATATGTTGCGGAAATATATATCGGTGAGTAGCGACTGATATCAATTCGCCCAGTTAGATGGTCACCATGTTCGTTCACTCTGGCAAGAGATTACCTCGGGTCAACTCAGGCACAGTCCGTGAGACCCTTACAGCGCTAAATGGTGAGGGGCGAAACAGAACGTAATGAATGCCTGGTAGAGCTTGTGCCAAACAAAGTGGAACTCGTCTGCGTGGTGAGATAGATTTAGTCCATACACAAAGGTTTTGGTAGGTTCAGTATGACAGTCAAAAATATTAAACTGTATGTTCCTGTGTTACTGGTTTCAATACACGACTTGCGGGTCGTCTGAAAGTGGCAAAAAAGAAGAGTTATTGCACCTTTCTCAGGAACAATGCCTTCAACAGCGACCTCGGCAAAATCACCGTGGTAAGTTTGTTTATAGACAGTTTCAGAAGCTGACAGGAACCTGGAATATCACAGAACCTTTCTCGAGTGAAAGAAGTCTGAAGAAATCATGTAAGGACTCCTTTGAAATAACTTTTTCCAACAATTTTCAGTCCGTGCCTATACTTACAGCATGCGTGAAGCAAATGTTTACTCGTGGTTCGCATTCCACAATGGGAAGAAAACACGTTGTGGCTGTTCATATGAATATCTGAGATCCGAGGATATTGGAATAACATGGGTTCATAGGGCCCTTAGTCCCCAGTTAGGCGAAATTAGACACAAGTTACATAAGTTAATGGACCAGGACTAGTTACTGAATGCCGGATCTGATTCTTGTGCTTAGTTGGCGCTTTCGCGGGTCATATTACCTATGGGGAGGGTGGCAATCTTTTGACAGGTGTGTCCACAACCGTTGGATCTGCACTCAGTGCCAGCAGGACATTCCATCAAAGATGGCGGCAGCATTTCAGCATGGGGTGAATATAAAAATAGCGAGTATTCTGATTTCTGTGTTTGTTGATTATTGTTGTTCTCTCTGGGGAATGAATGTTATGACTCAATAAAATCTTTCAATGGGAGTACAAAAGACTCCTCTTTTCAAGACAATTTAATCCCTTTTACTGAATATTATAGAAAAATAAATATATATTTTTTTCTTTTCAAGCGCAATATAGTGTCCTCACAAGTCATCATATCTGAACAAACATATTACGATGTATGTCAATGATATGAGGTAAATGTAGACGAACCTTTTGAATTGCATGAGTTACCATATTGGAAGCGACTAACCCCTGTATGGGTCTCGCGATGCTTTGCAGGATTCCTGCAAAAACCAAGAACTGTTCTATCTCACTGTTTTACTGATCGCAAAATGTATCTTGAAGTCGAAATACACTAAACAGTTATTCAGTGTATTTCAAAAGGCCAGTTTCACACAGTTTGAAGGCAGCTTTTTGACAAATTATCCTAGAACTATATGTTGCGGAAATATATATCGGTGAGTAGCGACTGATATCAATTCGCCCAGTTAGATGGTCACCATGTTCGTTCACTGTGGCAAGAGATTACCTCGGGTCAACTCAGGCACAGTCCGTGAGACCCTTACAGCGCTAAATGGTGAGGGGCGAAGCAGAACGTAATGAATGCCTGGTAGAGCTTGTGCCAAACAAAGTGGAACTCGTCTGCGTGGGGAGATAGATTTAGTCCATACACAAAGGTTTGGGTAGGTTCAGAATGACAGTCAAAAATATTAAACTGTATGTTCCTGTGTTACTGGTTTCAATACACGACTTGCGGGTCGTCTGAAAGTGGCAAAAAAGAAGAGTTATTGCACCTTTCTCAGGAACAATGCCTTCAACAGGGACCTCGGCAAAATCACCGTGGTAAGTTTGTTTATAGACAGTTTCAGAAGCTGACAGGAACCTGGAATATCACAGAACCTATCTCGAGTGAAAGAAGTCTGAAGAAATCATGTAAGGACTCCTTTGAAATAACTTTTTCCAACAATTTTCAGTCCGTGCCTATACTTACAGCATGCGTGAAGCAAATGTTTACTCGTGGTTCGCATTCCACAATGGGAAGAAAACACGTTGTGGCTGTTCATATGAATATCTGAGATCCGAGGATATTGGAATAACATGGGTTCATAGGGCCCTTAGTCCCCAGTTAGGCGAAATTAGACACAAATTTTATAAGTTAATGGACCAGGACTAGTTACTGAATGCCGGGTCTGATTCTTGTGCTTAGTTGGCGCTTTCGCGGGTCATATTACCTGTGGGGAGGGTGGCAATCTTTTGACAGGTATGTCCACAACCGTTGGATGTGCACTCAGTGCCAGCAGGACATTCCATCCCTCCAAATAGACCACATTCTTCTGCACACGCTCCAAATGTCGGGGCGGATCTAACAGCTGTGGGTTGGAGAATAGCAATCCATTGATAAAACATACTAAAAGTTCAGACGTATCGGTATATACTTACTATCATTATATTCATTTATATCCAAGATGACACTTTCTTGGTAATACACATTTACCAGTGCTAGATGGACCAGACCCGTGAGGGGGTTTGAACCTTCATTCACTAGTTACAAGATAATAAATTGTGTTTGGACCTTGTAAGTCATGGGCATGAGTAAGGAGATTCTTAATATAAAAGCGTCTGGTCCGTCATTCAATATTCAGCTGCGTCCATTAAAGAACTTCCGCGTCCATAATCCAAAGACCTAATTCATATAATAGCGTTAGCACCAAATTAGAAGAATAAATCATAATATACATAAAACTACGCTAGTTTCTTGTAAGAGAGAAGCAGTCAACAGTTTTCAATGATGCCAGGAAGACATCCTGATGTTTCAATAATATCAAATCCGTATCGCTGATCAGTATTCTTAATCCATACGATTTTCGTTGTGAAGTCGTTATCTAGAGTATGATGTATCTCAGTCACGCTTTCGTTGTGGCTGTTCATATGAATATCTGAGATCTGAGGATATTGGAATAACATGGGTTCATAGGGCTAATAGTTCCGAGTTAGGCGAAATTAGACACAAGTTACATAAGTTAATGGACCAGGACTAGTTACTGAATGCCGGATCTGATTCTTGCGCTTAGTTGGCGCTTTCTCGGGTCATATTACCTGTGTGGAGGGTGGCAATCTTTTGACAGGTATGCCCACAACCATTGGATCTGCACTCAGTGCCAGCAGGACATTCCATCCCTCCAAATAGACCACATGCTTCTACACACGCTCCGAATGTCGCGGCAGATGTAACAGCTGTGGGTTGGAGAATAGCAATCCATTGATAAAACATACTAAAAGTTTATACGTATCGGTATATACTTACTATCATTATATTCATTTATATCCAAGATGACACTTTCTTGGTAATACATATTTACCAGTGCTAGATGGACCAGACCCGTGAGGGAGTTTGAACCTTCATTCACTAGTCATTTAGCCAACACCGAAAAATAGGCCTAACCGTGAAGTTGCGTACAAATGCGATTTTTTTCTGCAACTGATAGCTGGGTATGAGTACATTCATGAACCGTCTCTTTTAACCTAATATCTCATAATTAGGCCAAAATTGGAACACAATATAAAGCATGTCAGTGTGGGTATCAAATTGAAGCTAGTGACATGGGTCGTACTATTACCCAGCCGCTGCCCAGCTGCTGCCAAGCCGATTCCCAGCTGATTACCCGGCCGTGCCCAGCCGACTTATATTTGTTATTTACTATTAATGCATTCTGTTGTAATATTTATACGATTCTGCTTTTATCTAGTATATTTTCAAGTATATATCGGATCCTGCAAGGCCCTTATTCTTCGATTCATTCTCGCATAAAACTTCGAGAATCAAAGATGGCGGCAGCATTTCAGCATGGGGTGAATATAAAAATAGCGAGTATTCTGATTTCTGTGTTTGTTGATTATTGTTGTTCTCTCTGGGGAATGAATGTTATGACTCAATAAAATGTTTCAATGGGAGTACAAAAGACTCCTCTTTTCAAGACAATTTAATTCCTTTTACTGAATATTATAGAAAAATAAATATATATTTTTTTCTTTTCAAGCGCAATATAGTGTCCTCACAAGTCATCATATCTGAACAAACATATTACGATGTATGTCAATGATATGAGGTAAATGTAGACGAACCTTTTGAATTGCATGAGTTACCATATTGGAAGCGACTAACTGAAGAACAAAGAACTTTTATTGAATCATAACATTTGTTCCCCAGAGAGAACAAAAATAATCAACAAACACAGAAATCACAATACATGTTATCTATTTGTTTATTTTTACAGCCACCCCAGCTGAAATTCTGCCTCTATCTTTGATTCTCTAAGTTTTATGCGTGGAAGGATGAATCGACGAATACTTTAGAGTCTTGCAGGATTTGATATGTACCTGAAAATATACTAGATACAAGTAGAATCGTATAAATATTATAACATAATGCATTAATAGTTGTAATTTCTCAGAATAATGCCGTAAATAACAAATATAAGTCGGCTGGGCACGGCGGTCACGGCTGGGTAATCGACTGGGAATCTGCTGGTAATAGTATGACCCTAGTGACATGCACAAAGCTAACACGTATGTTTCAATTGAATGTTGTATTCTATATAAAATAACATATTATCATAACTTATTCGGCTGTTTTCATGACAATAAAAATACTGGCTAGATTCCCTTTGTTCCCGTTATATCTCATTCTCAAGCATATAAATAGATACATTCTGGCAAAAATCTCGTATTCTGCTATTAATTTAGCGAATGGAAATTGGAATCGAGACGTTCGTCACATGAAAATCGTACTGGTACATAATTAACCGAAGATAATGTTGACTGATAGAGCAAAATCAAGTCATTAACACAATAAATAGCTACACAGTGGAAATTTCGCATACATATTTAATATCTTCATTCGAATTGAGGGATTTGAGTCCATTATATACTGACAGTGCACTGGGTCATTACATTGAAATTAAGGGGCCGTTCCCATTTAACGTTCGTGTTTCCATGGTTTAAACCATTTCGTTTAAACCATGCCAAGAACGATGGGTGTATCGTTGGTTCGTTTTTTTAAAAAAAACACTGAAAAACGAACGAAGAAAAAAACATTGCGTTCGTTCGATGGTTTTCTATAGAGTTTATAAGGCTGTGACTTGCTGGAGAAAAAACGATCGAAAGTAGTTCCGCCTGAGTGACGTCACACTAAGACACGGCCACACACTGCTTGAATGATAGTAGCTCATACGTGTACGCTGTTAAACAGTCGATAACAGGCCTACCGGTATATACCCGGCACCGTATTAAACTGATCACGGTGCGTGTGCATTCTGACGAGAATTTATAAATATAATCTATCGTGGACTATTCAGTGTTGTAACCCAAACACTGGGACTACAGATTTAATGACGAGAAGCCGTACACATGATCATTCTGTTCAGAATATTTCAACATAATTCAATTCATTCTGTTCCGATAACTGGTTTATATAGTAATATTTCTCAAATACATGTATGCTGTCGGCATCAAACAAATAACATATATAATGTTAATATTATTAACCCATGTGTGGCCAGAATATGCTTTCTTATGGGACCACTTTGGTTACAGTTGGGAAATGCGTGTTTGTCAGTTGGTTTTATTTCTCTTAGTGTACTTTCTGATTGTTAATATTGAACTTTTCTTTCTATCTAAAACAGGCAATTGAAGAAAAATGGGTACTGTGGATATTTGTGAAAATAAAAATAGGGTAGCATGAAATGGTGAGGACAGGGATAAGACTGTTACATTGAGAATGACAAAGGATTAATATTTGTATAGAATTGGAAAGAATTAAAAAAAATCATTATCATTAAACGAATCCGCAAACAGCGACATTTCGGAACGCGACATTCGGCACAAAGTGAAGAGTACGACATTTCGACACACGACATTCCGGCACGTTTTTTAACGAGCCAATTCATATTAAAAATTACGATTTTCTTATCTTTTTTTAACATATGTTAACATATAAACAGACTATTTTAAGAGTTACCAAGTTGTAATTTTTTTGGCTGCGAATATCTGCGACATTTCTGCAACTTTTTTCACATAAGCAGTTGGTTTTAGAAATGTTTTTCTCATAGAGCAAAAAGCAAAATATAAATATTCTATCACTAGTAAAAACCTCACTAATCAATCGCCATCAACCTTAATATGTGAAAAGAGTTGCCGAAATGTCGCGGATAATCGTGAGCAACTATGATACTGTACGGATATCACGGATACGGGTACTTTAACCGTCTTCCTATCTGGCCACTGAAAATTAAATATTACATAATCCCGATATTGAGTATCGGCCTGACATATAGTTTCAAGATCAAAACAAACACTCGGCACCCACCAGCGGCACCGCACAACTCAGCCTAGACAAGATTCACCAAAATTTATTGTATTGTTGAATGATTGATATTATTTGTATTTAAATTCATTACAAAAAATACCCTTGTTTAAGTATTATAGATTGATCCTATCCTGCAGCGATTTGTGAACAATTGAATTACAACACATATAAGGGAAGTGGGAAGAGGTGCCGGCATACTGACAGTCACATGACTTCACAGTATAGTGAAATGCCTATTTTCGATGTCAACACAAGTTAATGTTATTCTTAACATAAACATTTTCATTTCAAAGTTATTAATCATTTGAAATGCCATCATGCCATCTATTTTGCGATGCATACTGAAATATTAGAGTTCAAATAAGTGTGGCTTGATTTTTACAGCAAGATTTGTCGATCTGGCCTATGCATGTAACGGCTCACATGGCTCAGTGAAACGGAACATCGCCGAGCTCGGGCCCTGGTTGGTTAAACTGAGATATGACATGCCCTCACTGAAGAGAAGACCATGCATGGGATGTGATGAAGTGTACGAGACTCTGCAAGTCTAGAATATAATTACATATGTTGTTCTGAAAGTATATCAGAATGGGAGAAAATCTTTATTGATAAATATTTATTTGACAGCAGCTGAACTTGACGCGTTGTTAGAGATTCCCCCGTTATTCAGACAAATGATGACATTGAATACCACAGGATGGACTGGTAATTCGATTGAAATTGTAGTTTAAGGGCCGCTTCCTATACGGATTTCGCGGCCCATCAACTCAATGTTTTATTTACATTTCACGATACATTTCTTAGTTCATTTAAGATCTTTTGCAGCGCTAAATATTAAAATAAATAATTAAATAATAAATAACAATGAGAGAGCAGAGGGAGATATAAATAGAAGTAAGGAAGAATCGGCTAATTCACTCGAAACCGCAGAATTTTAAAATGAACGCTCGATTTAAGTTTTTGAGCACTCCATGTCAGCGTCCTCATGGACAAAGCAGTACCGTTGATAGTAAAACGTGTGTGACCGTAGGTCCAAACCCTCATTGCGCCCTGAATTACTTTAATTATTTGGTTAATTTGCTGGACACAGGAAATCAGCAACGAATAATTCAAGGTAAGCATATTATTAAGGCACGCCTGCTAACAATGTTGTTTGAGTTTTTTCTTTCGAAGAAATTAGCCCCTCCGACCCCTCCACTTCGCTGTTTTCTTAAGTCGACGGTTTTTCACAGACCGACTATGGTGTGACGTGTGAATCATCAACACCTCCAATTTCGATTGTCAAGCGGTCTTATAATCTCTTTCTTTGAACTTGTTTTGATATCTTTGGCAGAGAATTCGTCTACGAGAAGTTCATGTCGAGTTAATTTGGGAACAATCGGGCCTAACTGAGAAGAAAATAAATACAATAATATAGATTCATGGAAATAAAAAAACGTTAAAACTCTTCAATTCCAGTTAATAGCCTTGCGTCCGGTTTACAGTTATTAGAGGTCAATAGCCGCGTGAAAAAAGACTGAGTTGAATTTGCAATCAAGGCCTCTAAGTATTACCCGACATGAAACTGATTGCTTCACACAGTGAAACTAACAACGCGCTCCGCCAATGGCCGACATATACAAACAACTCTTTAACTGGAAGGTAAAGAATTCATATTATTTTCTGCGATTCAGTATCAACAGATAATTTTTGAAGGAAGGTGCACCTGTCGGTGTCATTAACACAAATGACATGTCGATTTATTTCCAAAATCGACCGTAGTTCATGTCTTATTTCGTGTTATGACGTTAAACACTCTATGGTTGTCGGTTATGTTCTATGTATTCTGCAAAAGAGGCAAAGAATACCCATAATATGTCATTTAATCCGCGTCGGATATACAATGAATTACTCAGGTAAGGGAATATAATTCAAATATATATTCATTAGAGATAAACGAAACGTTTTATTTCAATTGGATTAGGAAAACTCGGGACATGGACATACCGATTAAACGTTCAATAGTATGGAAGAAAGACGTTTCGGAAAAAAAATCTTTGTCGGGATTCCATTTTGGGCCGCGATATGCGTATACGACAAGCGGTCCTAAAATTTTATGCCCGCACAACACTCCGATCGTCTGAGAAGCTACGAAACGCCCAAAGATACGGACAGAAACCGGGAGCCAGATTACTAATAAAGTTAGAATAGAACAGAATAGGCGTCACCACGGGCTGGTGTATCGTTTGTTCCTACACATATATATAGCTATCAATATAATAGACTCTCTATATAATACAAATGCAGATAACAATAAATAATGCGATCGGGGATTGGCAAGGAGATAGCATTTAGCCATTTAGGACGAACCGAATAATCAGTGTCTGACGCGATGGTATCAGCTCAAACCGGGGCAAAAGCCTGTGCATTACTTTCTTTTATCTTCTAATTATGCAGCTGAACTAGTTACACGTAAAAGTAATTTACTGCCTGTCCAAACGTCAGAGAATTCGTCATTGAATTAACGGATTCTTTTCTCACTGCCCACGGAGATTGCGTTATCAGGTTGGATAATGCGAACATCACGTGATTGTATTATTGCGCCTTCGTTTTCCAGCGAACGATCGAACGATGGCAAACAAAGAAGGAAAAAAACGCAATGGTTTTCTGTGAAACGAACGACTTCGTTCACTGGCGAACAAACCAATGCGTTGAATGGTTTTTTCAATGGTTTTCTACGAAAATCAAAACGATGGGTGTAGAACGACTTGGGTTTTTTCAGAGATTTAAACGAACGAAGCAAAAACGTTAATTGGGAACCCTACCTAAGTACTGAAGGGTAATCAGACGAGGCCATAAAGCATCTCCTATTAGTTTTAGGGTTTTACATAACAGTATTATTAAACCAGGGAAATAGTGAAATAGTGATGTTGTTCCATCACATCGAGTTACTTTATCTTTATTTGGACATATAAGTTTCATGGTCGTGAGTTGTCTCATACATGTATGCAATCATATCACAAACCTTGCTATTTTGCTTGGCTGTACAGCTTATATTAACATGCAGGACAACACGGATAGAAATATTCATGCCTTGTAGCTAGTTTACTTATTGTAAAGTACTCACCCGCACAGACTAGCACAAGAACGACGACCAGGTAGACTCTCATTTTGCCGAATATGTCTCGAAACAGTAATATCTCGAATTTAAATAGCTGGAACCCGTGAGAACTTACACATGTTGGCTTAGGATATTTGTGTGATGAGGGGCCAGTACGCCAAACAGGGCTTGACAAACAGCACGCATTAGATAAGGAGAGCATGCATACATGACTGCCTGACTTCATTAGATAATTTGTGGAGAAATCGTGCAGTCGGAATGAGGTTCGTGCCCCGTGGCGTGATATGTATTTGGGTAAAATTGTACTAGTGGTAAATTCAACGTCCTACGAATTTTGAACTCCTGCTATAAAATGATTCGATCGCGAATGTCTAGCTTTTCTTGCATAGTCTTCTCTTGGTAGTAGATCACCGTTGTTGGTCCATGGTCAATAAAGGCACTTGATTTTGTGATTCCTCCTTAATTTTGGGAGGCAGCAGGTTCATGTTAACCCTTTCTGGCCTGGGCTTTTCAAGATGGCCCCCTTTGATGACGTCACAGTGACGTCATTAAGAAAAAGACATTTTTTGTAAATTTTTCGGTCAGATGTTTCGAATGTTTTATTTATGTAACTTCTCCGCAAAACCTGCATGAAAAATTTGTAAATACTAATCTGGTATGAAATAAATTTCCGGCCACATTTCCGAGCGGCAAACCAGAAATTTTGGAGAAAAATGACGAAAACATCATTTTTCTGGTACCCCACGTGACCGCCATCTTGAATTTTCTAATGACCCTCTGCTCGATCGGGGTTATGCAAACAGGCTCAAAATTACCCCACTCCAATATGATCAACCAAAAAATCATGGAGTCTCAGCCCTCAATTTTGTCGTTCCGGAGACATGAGCAAAAAACCAACGGCGGGGGGGGGGGGGGAACAGGCCGATGCATGAGTTACAACATCTGAACAGTGCATTTTAGATAATTATTAAGCCTGGCATGCCTGGTAATAAAAGTATTATTTTTGTTGTGTGCCCATGACTTCCTTTGCCTATAGTCAATAGATACTGCGTTGTTAATTTTTTGTAATTCACTGACCCAGCAGCCTACAATTGTAATGTATTTTCTTGTTGCTGTCAATTGTTTATGACGATCTACATTCACCCTGGAATAACGCAATACCGAACAACAGTATACGTGGTTATATATTCGTATATACACCTTTATTCGTGTCAGATAAGTCTTACGGAACTATTTACTTCTGTGAGACCGATTTAGGGATATCTTGAGACAATTGTATCAACACCAACCTAGCCATCATCTCCGCGTTTTAAAGACGCCCTTGTTCAGCGCTCAAGGTGCAATATTTCCTCCAAATATTCATCTACATGTAATTGTCATTTGTATGGATTATACTATCGCTTGACATTTAAGCTCTCTGAATTGACTTGTATTAAGATTTACCCCTATAGATCTCGTGTTTTATAATTCCTTTTCCCCAGATCACGGTTATGCGTGGCCAGTGGAGGAGAAAATGACGCAAATAAGACCAACATGCTCCAGTACCACTAAGGGGTTGGCTCTAAGTAATTAGAAACTGTAGTTTTGATAAATTATATAATATTCAGATTTATGTTCGGGAAAAATTATGACACGTATACCATAGCGTTTCTCCGAGTGGAAAATCCAGTGATCCAAAATCTAGAAACCCAGTCGGAAACCTATCACTTTCCGACAGGTTTCCTTCATTTTACGTGGATGGGCGAATAGTTGTTATATGTAAGAGGTTGGACTACAATGACCGGAAACTAGTGATGAGTCTCGGTGACACTTCGATCCACCAGAGAGAAATGTAGAAACCAGGAAAGTCAGATGCATATTAATGGAATCACAAAGTAAGACAAGGGATGAGGGCTGTTTGAAGTAAGGGGCCCGTGCGATAAGGGTGAATTGCTTCTTATCTCCATCTCTCAGTGGAGACGGCCGCAGTCTACTGGCAGCTACATGTAAGGCGTGGAGGCCCCAAAATCCACACACACTTCAATAGGAAACTTGAATCGGAACTGATACCAAGGAACCAGTCAAACACTAACTGAGATAGAGAAAAGCAACTGATAAATCTAGTATTTCAGTTTGAAATTTTGAATTGACCAATCATGATGAAATGCTTCAAAACTGGACGATATCCCGTGATGCACCGGTGTTTCCGTAAAATTCAATTCGGGAATCTCCGGAAATAACGGAATACAAATCGCGATTCAATTGTATTTCAGCTGAGAAAAACGATTGCAAGCCATTAAAACAAATTCGACAATTATCTAAAGTGGTGCTGCTTTGATTATGACCCCGTTCAATTATTCTCAATTCATTAATGTTGATCAAGAAAGCATTCCGTGCATTCAGTTCCTGTTAAATCTGATCAAATCAATTGTTGCTCTTATTAAAGCTTACATAGAATGGAACTTACTGCTTCAAATGTTTGTAATGGGATAACCCATCCAGTTTTGCTGCAATACCAAGAAAACTATTCCGTCATTGTGTAAGACGATCTACGCTTTAGTACCAGGACAATAGCTACCATCTACTCGAGTGCACATATCTCATGGGAGGCTTTCACGAAGGCACATTTTCTATAGTAAATTGCATTATCGTCCACATCAGATAAAATAATTTGCTAGTTCAATTAGATAAATTAGGTAAGTGTTTTTTTCTCCCGATAGGAAGATACAACATTTAGACGTTTCTGAATGGACAACTCCGGGCGCAGGTGGAGTGTCAAATACATCTGACGCAGAAATGATATAAATCAATCTCATTTATTGATAATGAAGTAATGTTGATACCATAGTTTCATCCAATGACCAGAATTGTTTGCGATGTTGTTAAGGCATTACATGGGCTACAGAATGGCCCACACAGGCAAGCAACTGAAGAGAAAACAATCTCGGGTTAAATTGTCATTTACAAACTATCTGTAAAGTCTGTGAATAAGGTAATAGAGCATTACCAATGTAAACAAATGGTGTATTGCCTAACTTTAGCATAGCGTCACATAGTCAATGATGTCGCACTGCCAAAAATACCCTACTTATTTAAGATAATACCCTAAAATTTTCTTGAAATAAGATAATTTTACTCAAAATAAGTTAAATTTTAAGAAAATTTTTAAGATTATTTTTCTTGTTGAAGTAAAATTTGGAGTGGGGTAAGTATATTTTACTTAAACGAGAAAATGTTAAAAAAAATTCTTGAAACTAGATTTTTTAAAGAAAAATGTTTAACTTTCTTATTTAAGTAAAATATACTTACCCCACTCCAAATTTTACTTAAAGAAGAAAAAGAATCTTAAAAATTTCCTTAAAATTTAACTTATTTTGAGTAAAAGTATCTTATTTCAAGAAAATTTTAAGGCATTATCTTAAATAAGTAGGGTATTTTTGGCAGTGCGTTTCGCGCCTTTTCCGACTGAAGAGTTTGATTTCGGCACAGACATAGCAAACAGCACATGATCGGTGAAAATATCCCTAATAACTAACATTTTCGGCACAATGGCGAAGTCCTTCCAACCTTACGGCATACAAGCCAATATTGGTATATGTATGGGCGTCATTTTCGACATTCAGCAGCCACCCATCGTCCACAGTTGACAAACTGGTATAGCTTTAGTAAACGAGTGGCCGTGTAGTTACGCTGTCCTCATGGCCTGTCAGAGACTTACACTTCTCTGAAACATTGATCTTATCACTAACCCGACTACAGTGAGCACCGACATATGTCCGCTCCTTCGTCGAACCGGGAACGTAAGTATTGATTATCCGGAAACGGCGCGGCGCGCCTTTTACTATACATATTCGAAGATAGTCCAACTTGTCACCGTGGTTCGAGGAGGGAGGGGAATTTGGCTTAATGTCACACTCAAGTTGGTTTCACTCATATGGTGACAGTCAGTTTGGTTGGTGTAGGAAGCCGGAGTACCTGGAGAGAACCACCGCCCTTCGGCAAGTAACTGACAAACTTTCACACATGGACCAGCTGGGCTCGAACCCGTGCCGGTTCAGTGGTGTGAGGCTAGCGGTCACCAGCGAAGCGCCTAAAAATAAAAAAAAATCGAAAAATCGGTCCAAGAAATAGGCGAAAAATGGCTTTCGAAAAGACGTCACTTTGACTTCATAATGGCGGCCATCTTGTATTTGTTTCAACATTTTCTTGCACATCTACACCCAAATAGATAGAATGGAAAGGTTGAGCCCTCTACCTCAAGGGTTAAAGAAAATAGAGGCCGAAATGGTCTCCCAAATCGCTCATGTCTGGTAGGGTTAAAAACGGGCGGTGTGACCGAGAATCGAGCCCCGGGCCCCGGAATTACGAATCCGACGTCCAGATAGATGGATAATACGCAAAAGCGTATTTAAAATCCGAAAACACTACTTCGATTACCTTCAAATGTGTCGAAGATACAAGGTTAATTTTTGTAAGCAAGCACCTTTATGTATTCACTCAATGATACTTTATAGGGGTGGTTACAAAAGTTTTTAAAAAGTGGAAAAAAAAAGAATTTTGTAAAATATCTCCTATTCTTCTCACTTCTGTTTTATGTTTTTGTTGTTTTTCGTTCCGTCATGTTACGATCTATTTTCATTTTGGGGTTGATGGGTCTGTAGTCGCAAAAAAACGCGAGAACTCAAGAGGCAAGTTGAAGGTCCGGTGAAACCGTTGTCGATCAAATTCCTGTCTCATGGGAAATACATCTGGTAGAATCAGATCCCTATAGCATATAGTGCTTTAATAAATTAACTCATCACATCTCAAGATTAAGGTCACATCCCATCTTTTGGTGAATAATAACCCCCAAAAAATCCCATTTAGCGTTCTGTATTATATCTAAAGTTCAAAACTGCAAGGATCCTTCTTAAATGAGTAAATGAACGCCGTATTTTCGATTTCAAAGGACGAGTTATTAGAAGGATCAAGGTCGAAGTCGAGTTCTGACGCTTGAGATCAACTAATAAAATCATGTAGGTGACGTCATCGGATTTTCCCTATGATTGCATCAACCGTTGAAGAACTGACACACAACCTCCTACGGAAGATATAGACGATCCTGAAAGTCAAAAGTCAACTTCTATCCCATATTCTTATAGGGCATAGAAGTGTCCATGGATGTTTTAATAATCAACTCTTTAGCTTGACCCCTAATAACATTACGACGTATGAAGGAAAATGTTAAAGGGGGAGATACCTACTCGTTCTTATCACGTAAAATTTTGAAAATATAACTTGAACATGGTCATACATACGACTGAGTTACATACCTTCAAATATTTTCCACAATGTTGTTTCGTTTTTGGTTGTACATCAGCAAAGAATATAGAGAACTCGAAACTGTTTGTTTGATACATTGTATTGTCTCGTAGTGTTTCAAATACATACAATACTTAACATTCTATATTTCGACAATTTCATTGAGTCAATATTACCCAAATAATTTTCAGCATTACACTCCTACAAGAAACATGTATATCTCAAGTTCTTAGAACTGCAGAACACTGTCTTACAGTGTACCCAACATCTGAGTGCTACATCAAAAAGATGAGGTCGTTCCGGTCTGAACAAAGTTTCGCTTGGAATAATAAAAATGCTAATCAAGAAAAGAAACAATAAGTCATTCCATTGGAGATTGAAAGATCTAATGAATAATTTGAAATATAAAAACATTCTATGTGTGTAGTGACCTCAATATTCAATAGTTATATAACAGTTTAGCTGATACAAATCGGCTGTTAACCCTATCTGGGCCTGGGGTCCATTATCACCCCCCGTGTAGAGAATCATGGATACATTCAATATGGCGGCATGCGGTGTACCAGAAAAGTGATGTGTTCGTCCTTTTTCTCCAAAATTCATGATTTCGAGGAAAATTGGGCTAAATCTATTTTATTTCCCATCAGACTATTATTTATTAATTTATCCTGCAATTTTTGCAACGAAAACACATAAATATAAAATCGATAAAAATCGGCCAGAAAATGCGTTTTGAAATTGAGGTCTTCACATTTTACTTTTTCTGGTAGAGTTTGCCCCAAGGGTATAATGTGGTAAGTTTCAGCCTCTAGCTCAAGAAAAATATTTATCGGAGGCGGGGGGGGGGGAGGCGAAATGCCGGACATGTCCCAAAAAGACCAGGCCAGATAAGGTTTATGCCCACCTTCAAGACAATGAGACAATGATAGCGGCACAGCAATCCGCTTGCCTGTTATTATTCTAGGTACGACAATAGAATACATCACGACACGATGAATATCACAAACACCAGGTATGGGACTGCGTGGTTGATAATGCGAAAATGTATATTTGACCTTACTATAGCAATTTGACTCCCCCACCAGTAATGCTCATCCGATTTATAAAATGGTAAAATACAAGGTATCAATGTATATGTAATCGGTTGGATCAACACAAGGTAAGGAAGAGAGCAAGATAAAATATTGATTCCGAAATATGAAGTGTCTCTCTGCGTATGGTTGTACGAGGTTGGAATAATGCAGATAAATTAACATTTTGCTGAGTATTGTGCAGATTCCATTAATACAGAAATTAATCCATGTTGCCATCGTTGCCATACTGAATGCTATGTTCCACCATAACAAGCATTCCAATCACTAGGTATGGGATCTCAATACATTTCATTTGTCTCATTCGCATGTTGACTCCCCGCTAGTAATTTTTACCCTTTCCTGAAATATTATTGTATTTTTTGCTGAATGGAGACTGGCGTATTTTTGCTAATTGAGACTAATGGTGCGTGAAATTGATAAGATCAACACCGTGTAAAAAAATAACTGAGGGATTCATCAGTAAATTAGTGTCGAAGAACGTCAGCTTATTCGAATTGTCATTAGCGCTACATACAAACAGCTGCGTTCATCAAACGTTCTTGTGTTTCCAATACTTTGCACACAACGTACGAGCATGAAGATAATATATGAGGTTTGTACACAACTCTCAAAAATTAATAATGCGCCGAATCCTGTGATACGAAACCTGAGGGACATTTTAGTTCAGCTCGCCCAAAAAAATTATGCGAATTTTGTGGCAAGTCGTTCTGGTATTTATTCGAATTTTATAGATATCAAAAATAAATGTAGCCGTTTCAAAATCTCTTTTTTCGATATCAGATAATCTGTTCAAAAAAATCGTTTCTACATATATATATATATAAAAGTCATATAAAAAAAACAAATTCCGATATCCAAAATAAAGTTTTATTAAATTAAATTAATAAAAAGATTTTTTGATATTAAAAATAAAGGAATAAATTCCAAAACGGCTTGCCACAGTGCATGGCATGACGAAGTTCACCGAATGCTGTATGTCCACACAGATCGCTTTCCCACTATTCTATGTTCTTCTCTAAGTATATAATAATATACCATTACATGCTAACTTTACGTTCTTGTGCATACACGGGTTGTGAGCATGCTACAACACTGGTAAATGGCAAATAATTCAAGTATAGACTACAGTTTTGAACAAGATAAAACAAAGGGATTCATTGGTTGTAACAGGCTTCCAAGTAGTGCCACCAGGAGGAAGATTGACCAATTTCAATATACGACTGATACGCTGTAACTTAAACTAGAAAGGACTACTGATAGCAAGCTCACATCCGGCATTCAATAATTAGCCGTCGTCCAAAAAAGAATATTTTCGTAAGACAGTTAGCACCACTTCTAAATGTGTATGAAATGTTAATAATTGAATAGAAGATGTTTTCGAACAAGCTTTGCAATGGTGCCAGCAAGACATGATGATGTACTTTACATACTGGGGCTGGGGTTACCGATATTGGTTTCACATTCACATTTGATAGCTCCATAGCACTCCATTCCACCATATACTGTTTCGATAGAAATATCAAGAAATTAACGAATTCACAAATCGGGCCGGTAAGATACATGTATGTCCGGTTCGCAAATGGTAAGACATATTGGGGTCGATGAGAGATACATGTACATAAGCAGGATAAAGTGAAATACTACGGGATATATTGGTCAAATTCACGACAACTCACACAGAGATCCATCGCGTCATATCGAATATCACAGGAAGATACATTACATTACAGGTAAGTCTGTATACAGTTAATGGTCGAACAAGTCTTGGTAACCCCTCATACTGTAGATTATCTTACTAACAGCAGGCCTATATACACACTGTTCAAGTATCACTGCAGTCCCTTCGCTGTTATTTTGACTTGTATTCCGTTCGACGGCTCCGTTACTGTATTGCTCATTTGGTCTGATATCTCTTCTTTTCCTTCGCTGCTCATAACTGCATGAAGGGCAATTACATCTGAATCGCCGACATGATTAATTCAATTTGTTTTTCACTTCGATGATTTGGAAAATAACGCTGAGTGGAATAGAAACATTATTGTGGAGAATGTGACTATGTTTCCGCGGGCTTAGATGCTCCAGTCAACCAGTAGGTCTTCATCGTGCCTTTTCCCTAAAAAGAACATTTGAGAGGTTCAAATTCACTACCACTTTATTAGATGGAAACTGAGGAATGCATTTGGACACTGCGTGGGATGGTCAAGTTTCCAATTCCGGAAACCCACCGGAAACCCATTGAAAACGGTAGCGCAACAGTTTCCATCAGGTGCCCGGCGGGTTTCCGGAATTGGAAACTTCAGCATGTCACGCAGTGAGACCTATAGCGGATATATATATATATATAGATTCGAGGTCGATACATGCGCTTTAATTGAAAATATCGAGTTTAAGACGGAATTGATGTCAAGACACTCGATCACCATTGGAAAAAATATTTAAGATAGAGGCAAGCGAGTATACCGTAATTCAAGGGTGGTGGGGAAGAGATGTCGTTGTACTGACAAGAAATCAAATGGCCCTACAGGTAAATATACTGACCTTGAAATATATTTATAAAACAACATGACACGAACCATAACTGATCGCTGAGACGATTTGTGCCCCAGCCACGCTTTTGTTGTAGCTGTTCATGTAGACATCTCGAATGGCACGACCATACGACACCTAGCACCGGCTAGAGTAAGATAATTCGCTATCAACATTTACCTTGACGGCTATCTCTCCTCGAGGTTCCAAGTCGAAACCGCCAATTGCATCTAACAGGAGTTTGGTAGTGTCACTTGTGTGTATTTTCAGACCTGATCCAACAGAATATACAGAGGTAAGATATGTGCTGAATCAAGTCAGGCCAATTGTAATATCTACATCATCTGGGCAATCAATAGCTCATGACTGGTTAAATATGAGAGTAGCTGAGCTGGTTCATTATCTGTAGAAAAGTTACTTGGATATAACGCCGTTTCCCCAGATGTGTTATATTCCTACCTGTTTCTTACCCTCCGACGAACGACCCGATTTCAAAATATTAAGTCGTTGGGGGGTACAACACGATGTTATTACCCATGTGACGTTGTGTTGAGGTTAGGTACCGAGTCATTCCTTTACCATTGTTTACAGTGACAATGCAGGATTCTTTCGTTCACATGTCTCTTGTGTGCACATGCCAAATTCTCATCGGGACAGTAGCGTTTTCAACTCTGTTCGATTCTGCAGCATCATTAAAGCCAGGACATACATGTATTTTCCGATTTTTCTCACTGTCTAACCTCAGCACGTCGTCGGCGACTCACGATCACGAACGGATCATGCAAGGGTTAACGATTCAAAAACCATACACGAGTGATTTTTTTTACCCGAAACAACGTCGGTTTTTCTCATTTGTTTTTTCTCGATATCCTCTCGACTAATTCCCAACTGATCATTTTTCAGTCTTCAATCAAAATGAAGCAAACTTGCGACTGAAGGAAAAACGATTTGTGAGAACGCTCCCTAATCTGAGGAAGAAGAATGCAAGACGGCGATTATGGCCGTTTCTTGGGAATTTTCCCATTGTTTGCCCGTTTCGTATCTAAAGTTTATCCACTAACACATTTTTTGTTCGCATAAAAAACATTTTTATTAAGATATCGTTCTACGTATCACACTTATTGTTACAGTATTCGGGACTTGCACAAGTGTAGGTCACGTGGTATATTTTGGATGTGATCCGGTCGACGTCATATGAGACGTAACCTGCGGGAGATTCAACGATCACAAAAAATATCATTGGAGTCAATGAGAATTTCTTTTTTTTAACCCACTTTTCCAGCTTGATTCTGGTGTATCAAATTCAGAAGTGCATTACCTTTCGAGTGAGACAACTTCAAATCTTATGCAAATCTTATGACGCCAAACGACCGCAACTCACCCAGAAGGTCATGTGATCAACACATGAGAAACAAGCGAATGTAATATATATACCTTCTCCATGGGATTCCATTCTCGACGCAGTGTTGACAGTATCGCCAAATAAACAGTAGCGTGGCATCTTTAATCCTACAACTCCCGAGCAAACTGGACCTAACTAAATACAACAAAAAGTTCGCGATACAAAGAAATGACTATAAAATGACCAACTAAACTTTCACACGTGTCTAGTGACTCGTTTGAATCAAGACATCCATTGTGTGGTTAGCCTATATATATTCGCATATCACAGATTTGGTGATAAACAAATGACAAGAACATGTGAAACTGCAACAATTCCCGTGTATTTCTAGAAGATTTCTAAAAATAAAAATAAATCAATAATAAAAATAAAATGATAAAGTTTCACAAATTTTAATCGGTCAGTCATGTAAAATTCTTATTCACGAGTGTTCAAGAAGTTTCAAAGTATATGTTCTCAGAGAGGGGGTTGATATCGGACTCCAAAGATTCATTGTTGACCCGTCTGTCACAAACCTAGAACAGTTATACGAATGATCACTTTATCACCTCTTCAAGTGACATTATGTCTATCAACTCATAACTCTTCATTTCATCGACACGTATCATGCCTTACACACGCGTTCTCATACACAGGCAAACTTTCACGGTTCAGTACCGTTCAGTTCTGTACCAATTGGTACCATTCAGTTTCCTATTGGTAACCCCCAGGTAACTTGTTGGTACTGCACGGAAAGTTCAGGATTGGTACCATGAAGTCCTGACTGAACAGTACCGTGCAGTTACCAATCAGTCACCACTTGGTAGTATATGCCAGGCTCTTTCCAATTACCTACCAGTAACTGATTGATAACCAATTGGTAGCCACAACGATGCCAACTTTGCAGTACCATGCAGTTCTGATTTGAAGGCTACTGGTCAGTTACTGGTTGGTAACCAATGGATTATACCATAAATGAAAAGTGTGGTAACTGATTGGTGACCGGTTGGTACTGTTCAGTTACTGATTGTTGACCAACTTGATAACTGAACAGTACCACAAGGGGACCTTTCCTACCAGTACCTACCAGTACCAAGTGATACTGGCAGGTATGCAGAAATTGGTTGGTAGCCGTTCAGTAACTGAGCTGTAACCAATCAAGGTACTGAAAGTGTTACTGCATTGTTACCAACAGGCACCAAGTGTGAAAAATTGGGATGGTAACATAGCGGTAACTCATTGGTAACTGATTGGTAACTGCATGGTAGCCAATCAGTAGAAAATTCATAGGATCCAATGGGTGACCAATCAGCACCCGGTTGGTTACCGGTTGGTACTGATCAGTTGAAGACTGAACGGTGCCGCAAGGGGACCTTTCCTACCAGTACCAATGAGTTCTCTACCAACCAGTAGCCAACCAGTTACTGAGTGGTACTGGTTGGTGACGGCTTGTCTGTGTATTGTGTATAGTTGTTTTTTCTGGAAGCCACTAAGCAAGGTATTGTTTCTTTCGGTTTTTATTGGTTGCATGCAGCTTGTAAAGCCAGCTTGTGCTAAAAGGAATCATATTTTGTCAACAGGGGAAATGTTATCACTTGGTAGAGTGAATGCTAATAACCAGCATTCACTTTACCCAAAGATTTTATTATCACTTGAACAAGCGAGTACCCTGATTGCAGGCAGGGAACGACGAAGACTCACCAGAATGAACGCCGATCCTGGCCCGTAGAACCACATCTGGTTTATGTCGAATCCTGAACAGCTTCACGGTCTCTAAGATGGCCAATGACATAAGGGCGATTTCTCGTGCATGGTTGTTTTCGTTACGAAGAGGAAGGCCGGAGACGACCATATATGCGTCACCAATTGTCTCCACCTGTTCATCGAGAGCAAATAGATACAATCGCATAAAATGAGGTCCCAGACAATTCGGAAGATAAAATGTCATTTTCATTATATTCGAACAGAGACCCTCAACTTTGTGAGAAACAAGCCTGCATGTATGTTCATGTATATTATGATTTTTTTTAAATTTGATGTTAACGCTGGTATATGGAATAGGTCCTTGGATTATGGACTCGGAAATTATTTAATGAACGACGGCAGATTATTGAATGACGGACTGCACGCTTGTAATTCAAAGGATACAACTATGAGGTCATCAGACTTATTTCTGCCTTATCTATGATTTTGTTAGGTCAATTTAATGTTTTATTGGACAAGCACAGCATCACTGTGATGGGATAGCACCTCGTCGTGGGGGTGGGGAGGAGGGGGGTGTGTGAACGCTCAAGGCGGTTACTATTCTTCCAACAGTACCACCCTGACCATGCAAACAGTGAAATTCTCTCTTCAGGAGAGAACTACTGCCGCAGATGGTCATAAGAAATGCAACTATTACAGTCTCTTCCTACTACGGTAAGACTGTCGAGATACTAAATCATTTTTTTCTCTGTTTGGGATCCGTCTTCCTATATTGTGTTTCCTGAAGGCGTCCTCGGTATTCGTCCTCGGAGACTATAATATCTTCTGAAGGCTTTAGTTCAGAGAGATTGGCCCTCGGAGACTGTCACAATCTAGGGACAACATTGTCAGTTTTTGTTCTCGGGAACAGGCAATTGTTACTGAATATTTACCTTGTAGACATCGAATTTATCAATTGCGCCATCAAAGCAGGTATAGAGGTCATTCAGCAGATCCACTACCTGTATATAAGACACAGCAAGTACGGTGTATAAATATCTCGCTTTGTAGAATTTGCTAGATATATTTGCAGTAAAAACTGCGACGATTTCAATCAACGCAACAGAACTATTTCAGAAAATAGTCAAAGAAGGCTATTTCACCAAACACTTGGATGTATGCTATTCTGACAGTTGAGTGTGAACGGATTATTATGGGGTATAAATTCCAAAGCAATTATCAATACAGGTCATGATTTCGATTTTTTTTTTAATGTCCTATGTTTCCATTTGGTAATAATGGGAATTTGTGATCATGAAAAATCGTATATCTTCCTGATTCAAGCTTCCCACATTTCCCTTCTGCTTCTTTCACAGCCATACTGCAACACTATGAGAACACTAGCTATTGATTTCAGAATCGGCCATACACGATTAACTCACGAACAGAGGCAGTCCTAAGGTGTATTCCATGCCACGAAGATCTCGCAGTGAAACATATTCTTATCCACTGTATAGAATTTAAGATAGTAAGAAATTCTTTTTATCGAGCAGGTACTTTAGAAGATCTTTTTTAGTCGGGTGAAAGAAGACTGTATCTTAGGTTATTTGAGAGAATCTGTTTGTTGTATAAGTTTTAATGTGTGTATGTTTTAATGTCTTGGAATACTAAGTCATTAACTTGAATATTAGAATTTTGTTTGGTCGTCGCTATATAGCTGAAATATTGCTGAACGCGACGTTAAACCTTAATTCTCTCTCTCTCTCCCTCTTGTATTTAATTCACTGCAGTTGAATTCCCAATTTTGCCAACATTTTCAAGTTGTTATGGTAACGGTGGTATCAAACTAAACGTTTCAAAAGTGGAATTAGGGCCTCAAGAATATCAGGCACGGGTAATATCAGATTTTTCTACACAGTGCTTCACATAGCGGGAAATAAAGAGTATATCTGACAACATGAGATATACAATCTCATGCCATGGGAATGTTTCCCTCTTGCGAGTAACAAATTTATTTTATCTTTATTGCATGCTCGAAGCGTGTTTCGTTTATTGACGTGGAAATTCTCTTGTATAACGACTGAATACTGAATGTCGGATCTAATGGCTATAATTGTAATCTGATTTTATCATCGAACGTTACGCACAGACGACCAAAATATATACCAGGCACGGATGACTTTTACTGATGGATTCATCGCTGCTTCCGCCAGTACGGGCAAACCGAGAGCATGGAATTCTATCTAGTACCCGATGTGTATCTAATACTCGATGTGTATTTGGAAGACAAAACTCGGCATCTTGATATGATTATGACCCAAGTCAACTTGCCCAGACGAAAGCTCTCTTTCTTTGATGGCTCCCCGTGATTGTAAATATATATCTACATGTTTTGAGTTGAGTAAAATAACAATACTGACGGCAAAGTAATCGGCATTCTCTATATAATTACATCAAACATTTCACTAGTGAATAACTGTGACTGTCTATCATATATACGTCTATCTATATGGTGCAAAAGCGTTTAAATGTTAATGTCGTTTTGATTATTGTTTTTGTAGACTGTCCTCAATGGATGTAAAGTGCAAACAAAATTACAAAATTGAACTGAATTGAATTGAATTGGATGTATAGGTATATCTAATCTTAGCTTATTATTATATTATTATTGCCCTTGGTCTGTTAGACTCGACGATCACGAACAAATAATTCATTGCCGGTTTTGGATAAATATTTATATTTAAGTTTAGCTCACTATTGTATTAGAATTGATCTGTTGGACTGAACGATCACAACAGGTAATATTTCATCGGTTTGTCCGATGCCTATGGCCGTAAACAAATATTGATCTAGGTATCCAGGTATTCATGGGTTTGACCTACCTCCATTGGCGTGCTTTCAGCCGAAATATTCGTGAAACCACATATGTCACTGAAGTAAATGGTAACACAGTCGTAGGCTTCTGGAGCAACGGACTTCCCGTTTTTCAGCTGATCAGCCACCGATCTTCGCAAAATGAATTTTAAAGTGCGAAATATTATTCTGGTACCGAGCATAAAACGAAATATTTTGGAAATAATCTCAAACACTATAAATCCAAAAGAAGTATACATGATCAAGAGAACAAAATCTACAGACTAAACTTTGTTAGCGATGGGGACAAAAAATTCACACCTAATTGTGAGGTAACTTATTAGTTTAACTTATTGGTCTTTTCTCAAGATTATTACGTGTACACATGAACTTACTTTGGTAATACTTGGTATAGCAGTTGTTCACTTTTCTTCTTCTCTTCTAAAAAGGCATTTGTTCTTTCCTCCACGAGCTGTTCCAGGTTATTTGCGTAGTTCTCCATGCGCCGCAATAACGTGTCCAACAAATTATCCCCTTCGCGACCACTGAAAGGAATACCATTAAATATGTCGTACGTCTAGATGATATCAAATGAACTTTTAGTTTTCAGGCCTTTGCTCTAATGCCTCAGAACCAAAATAAATCAAGAGCTGAAACTCGCTGTGAATTTGTAGCATATCTCATTGGGGTCACTCTGAGCCTATTTGCTTAAGGAAAAATTTCAAATTGTCGAAAATGAGGGTATAATAGAAAAGTTGGGATTTCGCTGTTTCCTCAAAATTTGTTGCTTTTCTGCGTAAGAGTGAACGAAGCTAGTTTATATACCACACCCGAGATATATTCTTTATTTTATCATCCAACTCTATACATTATTTATATTTCTGGTGAAACTGACCCAAACATATAGATTGGTAGATTTCAGCGCATAACAAAACTATTTCTGTACAGGCATGCATGATTCAACGGTGAAGCTTAAACCGCCCCTACCAGACATACCAGGTGGGATTAAATGTTAGTCAAAGTTAACATGACAACGAAGATACACTGACATAGTCTGTGTAATAGTACATCGTAAGTGGAAATACATATTTTATTATACAACCTGAATTCGACTATATGAATTATTGGAAGAGAAATCATTTTGAAACATTGGGTATCTACTGTATGTCGCTTATATCCATAGATGCGCTCAGTCGCCTCTGTTATACCTATGTCACGTGGTTTGAGCATTCATTCATTTGAATAGTACAACTAGCATGTAAGCATGGAATATAAGACTATTATCCAGTTTTGAGAGGGCGAAAACAGTGGAATGCTTCACCTATGAAGGGCCAAATAGTTTTCTCACGTGACCTATGGTAGAGCCACACTGCCTAAGTGGTGATGAAAAAACCTCCCCGTTGTCCATAATTGTAAAACTAGTAAGCTGAATTAAGTTTATAAAGGAAGATAAATGCACACTGGTCCATATCCATTACATGTTTCGACATAATTGAAACCAATAATACAGGATCAGGATATCTTTGACTAGCATTCAGGCCATACCAGAACCTCCATGTATTAACTAAATTAATCTCTGCGAAGCAGGAGAGTTCCAATTTCGTAGACACTGCTCTGTAATCGAAAACATGCGTATTGCTTTGAGTGATCTGAATGCAGCCGAAATTCAATGGTCGATGAACGGTGTTTAAACACTCGAGTAGAATTACAGACCTATTCATGGATTTCAGAGACCGCAAAATAGATGTCGTCTCATTGGATCTTCATCCCAGCAGGAATGTATAAGTTGATGCACCTCTTTAGTACAGCTGACTGGATCGAAAAATGGGCGGAAAGGAACGTCTTTGCCGTCTATGATTTTCTTCAGTATTGCTGAGAAAACAAAATATGACTGCATTATCAGAACGCTTTAGTCGTGGAAAATTTCTCAATAATACTGAGCAACCTTCAGGGACAGAATTTACCATTCTCATTTTAATACTCCCTTTTAGTTTTCAATATTATACCTTTGTTGTGGTGAAAGAATAAGTAGTCCAAATTGTGTAATGTGAAATATCAGAATTCTACACAGAAGTGTGAACCTGAAATGACTGAAATCTCGAATTCGGTACTACTTTTTCAATGTTTTCTCTGTTTTCCAGTTTTGGATATATCGAATGTCAAATTTAGAGCTGGCTAAACGTGACGATCGTTCTTCATTCATGTGTACATTATTCACAAAACTTGATTTAGGAGCAACACAGGTTTTCGATCAGAAAATAGTTTTGAAGTCATGATCTGATAAGTTGGTCACTTCGTGTTCAGGAACAAAATTCGAATTAAATTTCATCAATCATACATGTATTAACAGCAACCCAAGTATGTCACTGAACTACCCAAGTATGTCACTGAACTACCCAAGTATGTCACTGAACTACCCAAGTATGTCACTGAACTACCCAAGTATGTCACTGAACTACCCAAGTATGTCACTGAACTACCCAAGTATGTCACTGAACTACCCAAGTATGTCACTGAACAACCCAAGTATGTCACTGAACTACCCAAGTATGTCACTGAACTACCCAAGTGTGTCACTGAACTACCCAAGTATGTCACTGAACTACCCAAGTATGTCACTGAACTACCCAAGTATGTCACTGAACTACAGAATAAAAAAAATGTAATGTACCGCTAGGCAAATGGCTGGATGCTTACTGATTTTTAGTAACTGGGTGCCAGAGATTGAACGATCTTGAGTCATTTGATATTAATGTTTAATTTGCTTGTTTAGTCCAAGAGTCACAATTTAACTGAAACCAGAGAAGCAATGGAATGGATTACGGCCTCAATAACATGTGCGACATTCACAAACAGACTGCTGTCAATAATACATTTTGAAAACTTTAACCCATAAGATAATTCAGACTAAGTTCCTACACCTATAGATAGGGACGATACTATACATACTGGTATATATAACATCTATTGTTTTTGAAATCCTCTGAAATAGATACATCTACATCATTTGTGTATATATGGCTGATTTATAGAAGTGAAAACTCCGTTGCATTACATGAAATGTGATAACCTACGAGTATATTGACTACTTCCTAGTGTAGTTCATTTTACCAACCGTTCTGATAATTTTCTCTCGATGCGTTACCAGATAAGGCTGTGTTCTCGGATTTTTGTTCTCAACCGATTCTTAGATCATTGCAGTACTTTGGACAAAGCTTATGTTAACAGTTAAATATATCCAGTCCGTTAATTCTGGCATACACAGCAAAAATAGCGTCAGTACTGTTTCAGTACATTTCTACCAAAGTACTGAAACAGTACTGAAATATAACAGTACTGAAACAGTACTGTTATATAACAGTAGCAATTCAGTACTGAAACAGTACTGAAACATTACAGTACTGAAACTGTACAGAAACAGTACTGAAATATAACAGTACCAAAACAGTACTGATATATAACAGTACTGTAACACTACTGAAATATAACAGTACTGTTTCAGTACTGAAACAGTACTGTAATGTTTCTGTACTTTTTCAGTACTGTACGATTTCAGTACTGTTTCAGTACTGAAACAGTACTGTAATGTTTCTGTATTTTTTCAGTACTGCACGATTTCAGTACTGTTTCAGTACTGTAATATTTCAGTATTCTTACAGTATGCATTACTGACACTGTGGAAACACCATTGTCACTGATATGATGAAACACATTTGGGACGAGGGACGTCTCCCATTCCAACCAATTCAATTCAATTCAATGTTATAGTCAACTCGACATGAATTACACAGATCAACGGGGGGACAACTCCCAATGCCAATAGGGGGCGCTGTAGGTAAGCAGACGACACAGCACAGGCAAGGCAAGCTGGGAAGTTTGGACTCGTAAAACAGCGAAAAACGTATTTGTTGTCATGACAGTGAGGTGTTCAATGCTAAAAATGAGGTCTGATTCTGTCAGATATGAAGCTTCAAGATTTCCAGATCAATAAAGATGAGTGCATGAGACGGGATGCGAGTTGAGCTCCAGGCGAATTCAATGAACCAGTCAAATCAACAACAACACCATGATGAAAAACAGATCTGCGGGTTCAACATTTGCATAAGAGGTATCGCATAAGACTACCAGTGACACCAGGCCAAGGACAAATAATCCCAAATGTAACCAGGTATGTATATCGGGTTAAAATCCCACTCCCATCAAAAGGACATTTTAAGAGTTTCTCTGATCACATAATTTATAGTTGTTGTTGTTGTTTTATTATTTTTTTTTTTGGGGGGGGGGGAGGTTGGATATCGTCATATAGTATGCTTGTTACCGAGTCTCTTTGGGTCTCATCAGTTTCAGATTATTTTTCTGCATTTCTTCAGGAAATTTAATTTCTCATCTTCTTTTTTAGCATGACTGCCCGGTTATTGGACACCTAGACCCCGCAGGGCTATTTTCTGGGAATATTACATGACAAATTTAATTTTACAGTTGAGTTACAAAGACACGCTGATAAATTTCTGTTTACTCACGGAATTTGTGCACGTTAAGTCCTCATGCGGGTCGGAAATAGTCTCACAAATTTGGGTGAAAAAAAATGCACCAGAAAATTTCCTCCAGTTTCAGAGTTTCATTCCTGGTTGCAGGTTTGATTAAATTCAACGAAATTTGGCTGAAAATGTTCCCACAAATATGGAGAATCTTCATTTTGAATCTCAGTGTGCAACGCGACCGGCGTTTGGCAGACGATGTATATTTCTCCCGCCACTCCGTCTGAAAACAGAGCAATTCCGGGGAGCAGCCAGTTTACGATAGCATGAAAAGTGACTCACAGTGGCAATAGCACTGATTGACAGCCAAGGATAATGGACACTCCCAAAAACTGCAAAATTTGGGACCGGTTGATTCTTCGACGTTCATTCCAAAACTCATTTGTGAGCTACAGTGCGGATTCATGTTTAAATATTCTTGGATGTTTACTAAAGACTGGGGGACAAACAATTTTACAGTAAGTGGATTAGTTTCAAATAAATCCATCACTGAAAAAGTGTCCGATAACTGGGCGCAAACTTGCATTTTCATACCGTGGATGGTCCCTGCCTTTCAACTATTCCCAGTCTCTCCCCGTATTTTTTCTTCAATATTTTTTTATGACGATTTATCACTAAAGATGTAGTCCTTTATCCAGTGTTACTTTCTCGGCCATACGTGGTTGCATGGCCGACCTGCAGACTCTTATTCGTAAAAAGTGTCCAATAACCGGGCAGTCATGCTAAATGTTTTATTTTCCACATGTCCACTCCTGAGCTCTCAGAGACCACTACCACCGGCGTTTAAAAATATTATTCAGTATGTATTGAATGATTTGTCAATGTCACATCGTCTTCTCATCAATTCCCAGTTACTTGGTATGTGCATGGGAATCCATAAAGTAAATTAGGGGGGGGCGATGTGTCAGCCAGGAGGGTGTGCAGGAGTGATTTGGTACTCCCTGATTTCATTTTGCAGACATCCGAGCTTAATCCGTCAGATTTAACCTGGCAGAGATTTGATCATGTTTATGAAAAGTAACCTGAATTTTCACATTGACTAAATCATTGCTAATTTGTTAATTATGTTGATTTGCCGAGGGGGTGGGGGGGTGGACGAGATCATGAAGGATAGGAGAAGGGTGGACACTCAAGGCGGTGCGGTTGCCAACCACACTCCCAAAAGTCAGGTTTTATAATATAAAAAAAAATCAAATTCATCTCAAACAGAACGACAAGTGGTTAAATTGCATATACATGTATCTTACTTTACTTTTTTCCGGTCTGGCTTCTTCGGGTGGATAAGTGCATTTCCCTGCCAAATTCTATACCGTATCTATTTCGAAGTCTATTTCAGAATACAATATATCCAAATTGACACATGGTAGGCAATGCATCCTCTACTATGACCA
Source organism: Hanleya hanleyi (assembly GCA_036873755.1). Taxonomy (NCBI): domain Eukaryota; kingdom Metazoa; phylum Mollusca; class Polyplacophora; order Lepidopleurida; family Hanleyidae; genus Hanleya; species Hanleya hanleyi. The sequence continues at coordinate 80,756 of JAVTVY010021926.1, forward strand.
AAAGCCCCCTATTTTCCTTAAAATTTCTCCAGTAGGCTACTTGCAACACTGAATGTCAGTTCTTGTGATCACCTACTCCATCCCCTCAATTAGCCACAGGAATCAGCAATGTCGAAGCCAATGCCGTACATGTAGCAAAATAGCAAAAGTAACTTGTTTTTAAGTGTGTTAAATTGGAAATATTTAAATGCCACGTTAAGTATATACACAACCCAGCTTTATTTACCCTAATCTAGTTAACTAACTTGACTTTAATTAATTCCAATATACTAGACACAATTATACAGCACTTCTAGTTATTACAGAAACTAAATGTATAGTAGCAATCTACATGTACATGAACAAGGGTTACCTACATCTATTAGCTGCCTTGGCGCTGCATAGTCGCATGCCAAGATGAATTCTAAAAGTTAACTGACTTATTTTCATCTTGTACAATACTTATACCTATTAGAGTTTTATATAGTGAGGTCCACAGGTAGACTAGAGATTCCTAACAATCACAAATTATACAATTTTAACAATTGTTCAAGTAATATTCCAATGACTGGCATGTTTGCCAGTTATCCTGTTCATTTAACATTGACATATCTCAATTAACAGTAGGACAGCTCAATTACCTAAATAAACAATAAATGATTATATATATCTGGAATGACAAGGAAGGCACAATTTAACCACAACAGGCAGTGGCTCTTGTCTTGCAACAGTTGTCGAAACTTGTCTAACACCAATGAATGAATGTGAACTTCCAGAGTTAATATGGGATACACAAACTGTTATCAAAACATACTATTACAAAACCAATACTCATATCCCTATACCTAATTCTAATAATTATACATGTGCTATACAATGTTTTATTAAATGCATACAATCTACCAGCATGACCAGTAATAAGTGCTACTGCAGGAATCCTAATAGTGGAGACTGCCTACTTGCATGCCCTCCACCTGCTACCTACCTGGTAGGGTGTACATGTATGTATCCCAGCTATTAAACTTGCGTTTTTATTTGATCAACATAAAGATGACATGATGTCATCTTTGTGTTGATCAAATAATATGCAATTTTAATAGCTTGTTTTAAGCGGAGATTATTCATTTATTATCTCGCCTTACGAAGTAAAGGGGAGATATTGTGAGGGGGGAAAGAGGATGCCGTCGTCGGTGTCGGTGTCAGCGTCGGCGTCGGTGTTGGTGTCCCCTGCCTGGAAATGATAAGGTTTTTGGTTTAGCAAATTAAAGAAAAATCTAGAAAAAATAGAAAAAAAATGAAAAAAATATGGGGGGTGGGTATGCCACCTGGGGGTACTACCCCTGGGGTGCTCCAATGTTAAAATCCCTATGATAGAGTTTTGCGTTTACCTGAAGTGCACATGTACGTCATCTGTACTTAGAAAGTTTGTTGCAGTTAATTGTCAGCTGTCATTGGATGATTATGAAACTTGGTACACATGTTTCTTATGATTAGAGGATGTACCTGTGCTATTTTTCAGAAGAAATATAAATTTTTCTCCAAATTATGGCAAATGAATGAGTTTTCTGTTTAGGTAAATTGTACATTGTAGGCCTCTACATGTATACATGTACATGTACATGGTAAGTTTGCTGCAGTTGTCAGCTGTCACTGAATGATTATGAAACTTGGTACACATGTTTCTTATGATTAGAGGATTTACCTGTGCTATTTTTGAGAAGAAATATTAATTTTTCTCCAAATTATGGCAAATGAATGAGTTTTCTGTTTAGGTGAAATGTACATGTACATCTGTACACGGTCACCACAGTTTGCTGCAGTTGTCAGCTGTCATTGAATGATTATGGAAGCTGTCAGCTTTCATTGGATGAGTTTCACACTTGCTACCCAAGTTCAATGTGATTTGACGATGTGCATCTGCTATTTATTTGACATTAAATATGAATTTTGTCCTAATTATTGCAGTTTAGACTTTGTACCTTTCCATTGATAACGTTTTTGTTGGGCAAAAATTTACATGTAGATCTGTACATGGAAAGTTTGTTGAACCTTTCGTGGGATGATTATAATACTTGGTGGACATGTTTCATGTTTTCCTAGGTCACAGTTCTCCAGCAGTAATCCCACACGGGACTGACCTATCCAGCTGTATTCCCAAATGGCATTGGCCTATCCAGCAGTAATGCCACACGAGACTGACCTATCCAGCAGTAATCCCATACGGAACTCAACTATCCAGCAGTAATCCCAGACCGAACTGGTCTATCCAGCTGTAATCCCATTTGGGACTGGCCTATCCAGCAGTAATCTCACACAGGACTGACCTATCCAGCAGTAATCCCAAATAGCACTGGCCTATCCAGCAGTAATGCCACACGGGACTGATCTATCCAGCAGTAATCCCAGACCGGACTGGCCTATCCAGCAGTAATCCCACATGGGACTGGCCTATCCAGCAGTAATTCCACACGGGACTGGCCTATGCAGCAGTAATCTCACATGGGACTGACCTATCCAGAAGTAATATGACACTGGACTGCAATATGCAGCAGTAATCCCACATGGCAATGACTTATCCAGCCATAATTCTACATGGGACTGACCTATCCCGCTGTGATCTCACACAGGTTCAGCCTATCCAGCAGTAATCCCACATGGGACTGGCCTCCCCAGCCGTAATCCCACAGGGGACTGGTCTATCCATCACTAATAACACACGGGACTGGTCCACCCAGCAGTAATCCTACACAGGACTGACCTATCCAGCATTAATCCCATACGAGACTCATCTATCCAGCAGTAATCCAAGACGGGACTGGCCTATCCAGCAGTAATCCCACAGGGGACTGGTCTATCCATCACTAATAACACACGGGACTGGTCCACCCAGCAGTAATCCTACACAGGACTGGCCTATCCAGCATTAATCCCATATGAGACTCATCTATCCAGCAGTAATCCAAGACGGGACTGGCCTATCCAGCAGTAATCCCACAGGGGACTGGTCTATCCATCACTAATAACACACGGGACTGGTCCACCCAGCAGTAATCCTACCCCTGTACATGGAAAGTATGCTGAAGCTGTCAGCTTTCATTGGATGAGTTTGACACTTGCTACCCAAGTTCATTGTGATTCGAGGATGTGCATGTGCTATTTAAGAAATATGACATTAAATGTGAATTTTTGTACTTCTTACGTTTTCATTGATACGGTTTTTGTTTGGCAAAAATTTACATGTAGACATGTACATGGAAAATTTGCTGAACCTTTCGTGGGATAATTCTAAAGCTTGGTGGACATGTTTCATGTTTTCCTGGTCAGATCTATCCAGCAGTAACCCCACATGGGACTGACCTATCCAGCAGTAATCCCAAGTGGCACTGGCCTATTATCCAGCAGTAATGCCACACGGAACTGACCTATTCAGCAGTAATCCCATATGGGACTCAACTATCCAGCAGTAATCCCAGACCGGACTGGCCTATCCAGCAGTAATCCCACATGGGAGCAGTAATCCCAAATGGCAATGGCCTATACAGCAGTAATCTCACACGGGATTGACCTATCCAGAAGTAATCTCGCACTGGACTGCAATATGCAGCAGTAATCCCACACGGCATTGACCTATGCAGCCATAATCCTACATGGGACTGACCTATCCCGCTGTCATCTCACACACGGGACTGGCCTCCCCAACAGTAACCCCAAACGGGATTGCCGTATGCAGCATTAATCCCACACTGGACTGCCTATGCAGCAGTAATCCCATATGGGACTGACCTATCCAGCAGTAATCCCATACGAGACTCGCCTATCCAGCAGTAATCCCAGACGGGACTGGCCTATCCAGCAGTAATCCCACTTGGGACTGGACTATCCAGCAGTAATCCCACATGGGACTGGTGTATCCAGCAGTAATAAACCATGGGACTGGCCCATCCAGCAGTAATCCTACACAGGACTGGCCTATCCAGCAGTAATCTCACATGAGACTGACCTATCCAGCAGTAATCTCTCACTGGACTGCCCTATGTAGCATTAGTCCCAGAATACTGACCTATATCCATCCTACACGGGATTGACCTATCTGGCAGTAATCCAACATGGGACTGATGCTATTGGCTGTACCAGATAATCTATTCCAGACATTATTGTCTGTACCACATCATCTATTCCAGACGTTACTGTTTGCTCTAAATTTATGCTTTCAATACTGCTGCAGCTTCGGCGGATGACCCCACAAGGCGAGATGTTGGGATTCTCAGAACGCTTGATACCGTTCAAATGCTCGATGTAAAATTTGGTATACATCATTGATGCATCAAGAAACTTATGTAATGAATACCGGTATCTCTGATTGGACGGAAACCTTACGGGTCATTTCTAATTGCAAAATGTTTGATAATCTGTATATTTGTGACTTGACTGCTTGGTGTTCCTGACATCTTGGTTCAAATTGAATACATTATGAATGTACCCAGGGCCGAGGGGTTTTCAGATGCGCAGCTTCGTATTATATTCTTCATGGCCCATTTAATGATGGAAATATTAACTTAACTACTTCATTTGGTTTTATTTGAAATATTTTGTCTCCTGGTAGCTTTTGAAAAGTACTTCGAAGTTGCTCAAGCTCGGTCGATTTCAGAAATGAAATCCACATAGCTTATCTACCCTTGTTTGATGCTGGTTTGTGGCGTCACATCAGACCAACTGGCCGGTCATCAATACTTGTAACGTTCAGTCTCCGGCCGGCTGGTCTGACATGACGTCACAATCAAGGAAAGATAAGAGATGATGTTTTGCAAATCTGAATTCAGCTGGGCTAGGGGTATCAACTTTTAAAAAGATTCTAGCAGACAAGACAATTCAAATTAATCAAAGTGGAGTAGATATATTGGTATTTCTATCATTCTTCAACCTATATTAAATGTAAATTGAAGAATTTCAAAGCCTTTGTATTTTTTCACCTTTGAGTGGTAATTGTCAAATTCTAATTGACCAGAAGTGCCTGTCGTCTTTAATTATCATGAAAATTGACATCTCTCCATTCTTATATAATTCTGCCGAAGAAATAAATTATGGATAATACATGATCTTTGCAATGTAGTCTGATAGAATTCAAATACATAAATGAAAATATTTGGTTAACTGATATAATATTTAGCAAAATGTTGTTTTCATATATGCTATCAGCCAGTCTTGGTTGTGAGTTTGACAAAACAATAACTCGTGGATTATTGTGGAACAGAAAAGTATTGTTCAGTTTATGTCTGTCTACAAGCCCTTTTCACATACATGTAATTGGCAAATAAACAATTTTATATCCTTAAATTTTAATTCAATCAGGTTAGGGATACTGCCAGATGCCAAATAATGAATGGGGAGGTAGATACATCTACTTGGCAAACTGGAAAATACTATGAATGTGTTCAGTAGTAGTAAAAAAGCAAGCAGTGGTAAAAGATCATCTTGATGCCTAGTGACCTCTCTGGGTCATGTGATTGGATATACAATGTATTCCTCTGCGGTGATGCAGTCAATTCTGCTGCAGTGATGTGGTCAACACAAACATTATATTGGTATATAATATGTAGGCCTAATATGTAGATTTATGTAGATTTATGAAGATCAGGGAAAATGCTTGCAACATTCCATGAATATTTTGGAAGTAGAATGGGAAGAAGCCATTTCTGAATACCGGGAAATTATGATGATTTGACTACCAGTGGATTTTATAAACTTACCATAAGAAGGCCCATAAACAGATATGGATAGGGTCTTGAGGTGTAACCTAAATGGCGAAAATTCCCAACTATGAATCAACATAAATATTTCATGAAAATTTAAATGAATATTGGCAAAGTGAAATTTCCCGTTTTCTGAAATAAATTACACTTAGGGTGCAGTCCATACTTGCCATGGTTTCACACAAAGTGGCTCCTCCATAATTTCATAATAAGGACAGTCGCGCCCATTCTTGACAGCACGGTAATTATTCTTCTCTTTCTACTAACTGATATATATGGGCCATTTTCATGAAAATGTACAAGTAACGGTAAAGACAAATCTAAAATTCAATTTGTGCAGTTTGGCTACCAAATGGAATTATTCAAGACCCTGTAGGCCACAAAGACTGTTTTCCTATCAGCCAAGCTAGAGTCACTGTACTTAACTCCCGAAAATGGCTGGAAAAGTTTTTCCCATTCTAGCCCATGTTATTTTCAGGTGGTAATGGAAAAGACAAATTTGTAACAGTAAAGACACTGAATTCAAGACCATTTTCTTTTAACTAACCAGTTAGTTTTAGTTTCGTAATGAAAGTCAAGCAGCTTAAATCTGCCTTTTGCTAAACATTGTTTTTAAAGTTAAAAAAAAATTTATAATCAGAATGTCACTACAATATTCTAAATAACTGTTTTAGTTGGCCAAGAATTTTATTTGTCTTTACCGTTATATTCCTGTCTTTACTGTTATGGCATTTATAACGGTAAAGACAAGTTTGAGTAATGGTAAGGACAGATTTATGCCAGCATGAGGCCGACTGAACTGGATTAGTGTGTCTTTCGTGGTGAATTTTTCTTGATAATATACTTTCAGATTTCTTGTGCTTTGTTTGATAACAGTCATAAATAACTTAAGTGATATGACTCAGTAACGGTAAAGACAGACAATAAGTGTGACACACACTTATTTTTTCAAATTTGTAGAAAACGTGTGCTCTGTTGCCACATGCAAGGCTGGACAGAAAATGGCTGCCCACACCCTGTTACATTTAACAATGACAGTGGTGCCCTATTTATGACATTTCTTGTGCTAAATTTCTCCAAAAATCTTTCCTGGTAACGGTAAAGACAGTTGAATAAATCCAATATTTTTGTAATATTTTTCACATATCAAGATATGTGAAATGAACAGGACTTTATATTCTCATATGTTTTACATAATGGCATCCAACAGAAAGATTCTTTTTATTAAATACTGTGTTGTTTAAAAATTATTAACTTTTAAACTGCATTTACAATGGCAACGGTTCATTTTCAGATTTGAAAATTTAATCTTTCAAAGCAGTTATCTTTGCCAAAATAGACACTTTACAATAGAGAAAAAACTATAAAATGTTTTATCATCTGGTATTTCCAGCAAATCTCTGGCTGTAAAATGTAAAATGAACAAAATGTAAAATAATAGTCTTTGTAATATCGTTATTTGTACATTTTCATGAAAATGGCCCATATAGTGTCACCCTGCTGGACGTAACCATTTCTCCAATGAAGATATAAGTTTAACAATTGCTTGTTGATCGCTACAGAGTTCATCATGTCCGGAATCTGGCAGGCCAAAATCCGCGCTTTTTCGGGGAGCGAAAATTATGATTCCTTCATGGCAATAAAAATTTTCAAAAAACGAGTAAGTTGACCCCCTGTTTTTGTCACCAGTTTAAAATGTCCGTTGGATGGGAAACAATTTAACATGCATAAACAAGAAAACCATTTTATACGTTTTCTCTGGGTTGTGGGTCGAATTTGTCACATTTTCATACATTTTATGGAGTTTTTTACCCCTCAGCCTATTAGGCTGTGGGGTCTTGTCGTCGGCAAGTACGTCTGGTCGGTCGTATGGTCGTCCGGTCGTCAGTCGTCAACAATTCTTGTGACCGGTCTAGAAGCCAAACCGTTGCTTCTAGAAACTTCAAATTTGGTATGCAGGATTGTTGGGTGGTCAACCACACGCCTATTGAATCTGCACTGCCAAAAATAGGGTACTTAAATAAGTTTTTTTACCTCAATTCTAGATAAATTACCTTAAAACAAGAAATGTTTTCTTAGTTTGTCCCATTTTGCCAGATTTATCTTATTTTAAGAAAAATTATCTTAAATAGGATTTAATTTTACTAGATATATCTTGTTATAAGAGATTATCTTGTTATCTTAAATAGATTTATTTTTACCAGATGTATGGTGTGATAAGAAAAGTTATCTTAACTAAGATGTCTTTTCTGTGATTTGTCTCCTTAAAATGTAAGATCGTGAATCGAGTGGAAACGGATCGCTACACTAATAGTATGAACCTGTGGTTTCCTGAAAGAAATTGTTCATTGTCAATTTGTAAGAGTTACTGTTACAACTTGCCTGAGATATACGTGAAATTATATCTTCTACTTGAGTGAGGAACATATTTTTGTAATTTAGTATTTTTATCTGCAAATCCACCTTCATGTGCGGTTATGGTTTTCATATGGGTTCATGTATTTGCCGCCATTTTCAACTGAAATCTTCTGTTCTTTCACAATTCTCGCGAATTATATTGGTATCCAGGAACATTATTGAGGAAACTCAACTGAGCCTCTCAGTGCAGATCGTTCTACAGATGAATGAGAGTAGTATGTTGCTCAATGTGTTCAATGAACTGAGCGAAATCGTCGAAAATGAGATTTGTTTTCTTTGGGAGTGGATTTACAGATATACAACAACAACATATTGGGAAACAACCTAGATCCTAGGGGCTTCTGTTGGTGAAAGTGCGGATCTGCAGATCGGTTTCGTCGGTTTTGTGTACCTGAACACAGGCAATTAGAAAGTAAGTTTAAGACTGTTACATTGGTTTCAAAGCAAACGCGAAAAAATATATGTATAAAAAGCAAAGATACAAGCTCGACCTCCCATGTGCACAGCAATGTAGAAATGTATTTCCAAGAAAAGCTTCCCCATGTCGAAGAGATATAAGAAAGCAACACATTTTTATATACATTAGCTAATCAAATTATTTAATATTTACAGTATAATGAAAAAAAAAATTGAAAATATGTTTTTGAATTCTCCAGAAGTATTTTGGGGTTGAATAAGCTTATTCATTATATATGTCAGATAGGCATTCAAACCAAAGTCATTGCATCAAACCAGTGACTGCAGTCATTTCAGGAAACCTGTCTTTGTAATGTAAGTTGGTGGCAAGTTGCCTCTGGCAATTTTGACTGGCAGACGCTTTTCGGGATTTGAGTATTTGCATAAAACATCGGATCTGGATTCTACATGGTTTGTACTGTATTGATTCCTCCAGTGTTTCCTAGTTCTTTCCTTCAGCTTTGGAAAAATATTCATATATGAACTTGGGTGTATGCTTTAGCTTGCAAGACCTTGTCTGCGACTAAACATTGGGACTTTCTCCACCACAAGCACCTGATGAGCACAAAGGCTGGGCAATTCTATTTGAACAGTTTAGGTGTTTTTACTATCAGGAGTGCAATATGCTGTTATATTTGTAATGTCTATGGAGAATTGAAGATGACAAATTTTTTTAAATTTGAGAAGTATCCATCATATCTTTGGTGTTTGGCTATTTTGCATGGTTTTAATTATATCAGTCTCTTGTCGTATCATACAACTTTGACATGGGCGAGAAATGGGCAAATATATTTTAGTATTACTGCTATAAATGAAAAGAAATACTTGTCAAGGAGAGGTTTTAAGGATGAATGCCAAAACAAAGGCCATAAAATATTTAAAATATATTCATTATTTATCTGTTTTACATATATTGCAATGATGATGGGTTGAAAGCGACGTTAAATCCTATCACTCACTCACACTTCAATTGCATGACATTATTTTATCATGTTTTTATTTTACATGTATACTGCTAACTGTAACAAGCATATATTCATGTTCAGATTTTGGCAGTAATATAATATAAAAAACTTTAGTTAAAAACGTTAATTGGATTGAAGGGAAATATTTGAAGTGTCACTATGGAGTTTTATTGATCCTGTGGGGAATTGCAGCGTGGCTGAAATTATTGGTATATACCTCTTCTACATGCATAAACTTTTGCATCTAATATGTGCAGACTATTCACTACATGCATCATTTGAATAACATTCCCCTATCTTCAAAATATTTTTTTTGTCATTTAATTTGATTAAATGTTGTTTAGCATGTTTTTTCTTAAAGAGGTAAAAGCGTCATTTAAAAAATATTCAGCAAATAACATATTTCGATAAAAGTTATTCAGTAGTTGAAAGCAACTATGGTGAACGTGTTTCTGTGACCTCATTTTTTAATATCACGGGCATTGAAATCACACTACTGACATTCTCTGAAAAACGTAACAGCACCTGCACTTGGCTCCAGTGCCTGAGATGACGTCAGAAAACGCGCACTGGCATTCCGAGCGTGATGCTTTGCAACGTCATACTCGATCTTAGAACTTTTATCGCACTGTGACGGCTTCTAATGTGACGCCATGGATACCTGATCACGTTATCCGACATCATCTCAGTCATTTCCCGTTTTCATGTTGTTCACTAGACCGAATTGAAGAATCTGACAATATTGATCCCTATATGAAATACGAGATTTCAATACTTGAAAATCTTTTGGCAAATGTTGCAAGTGTTCATGCTGTTCAGTTTACCCGAACAACTAAAATCACGCTACTACCTCTTTAATTAAGTAAATGTTGCTAGCTCAAGATCCCTTTTACAATGAATTTACAATGTAAGATAATTTATCTTGAATACTGTATACATGTTTTCTTGAGTAAGAATATTTAACTCAACAGCCTTGAGAAATATTTTCTTATCCAAGTTAACAGCTTTGAGAAATATTTTCTTATCCAAGTGGTCATTTTTTCTTGAACAAGTTAATTATCTGGAATAGGTTTAATATTCTTACCCCACTCCAAAAATATCTTACTTTAGATTTCATAGCAAGATAAATTATCTTACTGAAGAAAAAATAAGATTTTTTTTTCTTAAATGAGTAAAAAACGCCAAGATAATTTTTCTTAATTAAGATCTTCGAATAAGATTTGTGAATCTTGAATAAGATAAATAAACTTATAATTTTCTTATCCAAGTAAATATCCGTAAGTAAATTATTCTTACCCCACTCCATGATAATTTATCTTATTTCAAGATGATTTTTTCTTAAAATAAGTTTATTTTTTCTCGTTTTAAGTACCCTATTTTTGGCAGTGCTGTTTTGAACTTTCGTGTATATTCTTTATAGCATAATCAGTGTTACAGGGCTATATATCGTTGCTCTGTAATATTTGTATCTAATACCGCCCAAGTTAGTGTTAGGGGCCGTGTGGTCATGTCATTCAATATATCCACATGAACAGACACAATAAAAGCGGGGTTGAGATAAAAGTCATCACAGGGGTCACTTTTGGTTCTTGTGATGTTTAGAGAAATCTGCAGTCAGTATATTTGTCGGTGGGGTAATATGACTTCTTGTCAGTACGACGGCTTCGTTTCTCACCGCCCTTTTAATGTTACGTTTAATTATGGTAGGTGTTTAATATGTTTCACACATGTTAAACTCTGCTCGACTTAGGTTAAGGATTATCAACTAGCTGCTAGTGGTCAACTCTTATCCAAGAACGGCTTTACATGAAGTTGCCGCTTGCATTTATTAATCTAGCTTGTGGTCAATTTTTAACCAAGAACGGGTCTATATAAAGTTGCCGCTTGCATTTGTTAACTCCATCAGTATAATGTCGATATTATGGACATACAGAAAGAAGATGGATTCAACTTTTCTAGTATCACCAATGTTTCGATATCTAATTAGAGAAAACCAGTTAATTTGCTAGATGAAATGAATGAATGTTACATGAAATGAAAGGAATGGATTCAGGTCAGAACGTATTGAGAGAAGACGAAATGCAGATCCCATCAAACTATTTTCAAATATGATGCATGAAATGCGACAAAATGCATTGAAGCAACAGAAACCCATACCCACCCAACGTGTATAATTCAAAGGCCTAATTCGTATAACATCCACGTCAAAGAAAAATGTGGATGGTCGAAATTGAAAATGTGTACCTCAGTTCATATAAATTAATTCGATAAATATATCTCGTTCGAAAATGGATACTTGTCAGTTTCTTTTGTTCCATTCTTGAAGCTAGATATACATTATGGGAACGTTCTATTACACTGTGATGCTTAAGTGATATTGACAAACAAAAATACACATTCCAATGCCTTCCTTTTGTATAAAAGTTAATTAAAGAAAAATACGAAAAGAAAGATCCATTACATATAAATTTGTCAATACAATAGTTCTATCACTAGCAAGTGTCAAATTCGATATCAAGATTCAATAATCAGCATAAAGAATTTCCGCTTCAATACTCGCAATAATACGGCCTATTTCGTATGAAAGTTAGCCTCAATTCCAATGTGTATAAAATAAATACAAGAAAAACAGTTTTCAGTGATGTTAGCAAGACATATAAGGCCGTGTGGTCATATCATCCAAGTTGCCACATGAACAGGTACAATAAAAGCGTACCTGAGATACAACACATATCACTTGGTATGTGCTTTAGAATAGGTTTACCAGAAGACTATTCTGTGAAGTCATATGACGCAGTCAGTATGTCGGCACCTCTTCCCACTTCCCTTATATGTGTTGTAATACATGTAATGATGTGCTATACATAAACTCCGAAATCACTGATCATTATTCTTTATCCAAATGAATTCCAATCCGTGTCCAGAGTATCAGTCACGCTCTGAATGCGATGTTCATTTGAACACTATGTGAAACACATGATATCCAAATAACCCCCAATCTTAACAAATTAATATCCTATCAATGCGCCCCAATCGTACATGTCGCTATATAGAATATTAAGTATTACAAATGAATTTGGTGTTCTGCGCGCCCTTACCATGAATATTTAATAGCATTATGACATCAAGGTCGCATCTGGACTAGTCCACTTGCAGTCGGGGAGGGGAGATATGTTCAAAGTGTCCGTTTACCCCAATGTTTACACCAAAGACCAATCCATATATCTACCATGTATTATGGTGCCACAATGTCGGGACCGCGGAAACATGAAAAGACAGCGCGGCGTCTAAGTCGACTGAGCCAAACAAAAATTCTCTATCATTAATGTTACCTTCAAAGCAATATGAAGTGCTCTCAGGATTGGTTGTCACTCGAGTTACTGCAAGCCTGTTAGACCCTTCAGGCGACATATCCAAATGGGGGAGCAGACATGATTTAATTTTAATTAGATTGAACAGCCTCAGCCAAAATAGCCAAAAAACAAAAATTAGCTAAAGTCCAGTTGCATTGCAAGGCTGTCTTACCTTGCGGTCAGGTATTTGCGCATCCCTCTTCTGTCCATTTTTGCAAATATCAGGCCAGTCGCGACAAACTGAGATGTATATATATATGTGTGTGATTAATTGGAGCGATATACAAGAGATGGTACAAACTGACGTCTGGCGGCTAAAAAGCAACCGTATGACTCAACCACAAGCTTTTCTCGACTGCCTTAGTAACTCAACCGCGCTGTTATTGCAGCTGTTCGTGTGAACAATATGAAGTATCCACACGGCCCCTAGCCCCGGCTTAAGCGAATTTAGATACACTAGCTCGGGCGCTCTGATGACAGATCAGCTCAAACAAATAACTCGTTTGATGTTAATGGGTGAGTATCGAGGACGTCTAATGGCGTAAATGACTCAGCATGGGGTAAACATGGTAAATGCTAGAATACCTTGAAAAACTAACCTGTAATGCCCAACGTCGTACGGCTTAAATTTCCCGCCAAAATAATAAACCTACACATATTTGTCGAATGACAAATAGTTTTGTCGAATGACAAATAGAATGACTCTCCAGATTCGTATCTAATACCGTTTATGCCGGTACAAGGGGCCGTGTGGTCATATTATCCAAGTTGCCGCATGAACAGGTAGAATAAAAGCGTACCTGAGATACAACACATATCACGAATCGTTAAATTATTGGTATGTGCTCTTGAATAGGTTAACCGGGAGACTATACTGTGAAGTCATGTGGCTCTGTCAGTATGTCGGCACCTCTTCCCACTTCCCTTATATGTGTTGTTATGTATACAGGGGGCGGACCTCGGAGACTAAGAGTCCACCAGCAGATAGCTTCCATATACAGGTAATACATTGGAGCGATATGCAGAAAGGTGGGGAAAATTGACGACGTCTGGCAACTAAAAGGTCACCATATGACTCGGCTTCCCTCGGCACCTCACAATCAGACCCCAGAATGAGGTGGATTCTCGAACGTAACCTAAGTATCTCGGCCGCGCTTTTGTTGCAGATATTCATGTGGAGACTATGAAGTATCCTCACGGCCCCTATACCATCTTAGTTCACCGAGATATCAGACCATCCCAACACGATCGCCATTTCGATTCTACCCTTATTTCATTGCAAACAAGCTTGAGCAAACAGACAGTCTCCAGCAATGAAGTCGTTTCTTATTCATTACAATTGATGTTTCCTCCCAATCCCTTGCTGTGACTGTATTAAATTTACCTATACCCATGCAAAATTCATTATAATCCATTATAAGTTTTCACAATGTAACCTTGAGTGCACAAAAGACATGAGGAATTCCAACTAACCTAAATTTTTGTGAGATATTCTCAATCAGATTTTGTTTTTCTGTCTTATTTCAGGCCAGATTATTAGTTTGTCGCCCACAAAATCATATTAATTTACTTCTGTACGACAAATCAAATGAAACCTTTTGAAACACTTGAAAGAAAAAAAAAACAGAACAAGGCGCGATAATCAGACACAAATAATGGGAAAATACAATTTCTATATTCATGATGTCATGGCGACGAAACTAAAGAAGTTACAGGAAATCTGATTACTCTATCTTTCGGGTCGATATCCAAAAGCAATGTGTGAAGCATTTCAGTATGATAAACGGCAAACGAAAGAAAATATGAGAGGGTAATCTCCCCTACCCCCATTTGGATTTAATGGTGTCATGACCGGATGACATCTATATGAATCCATGCTGAGGTCAAACGAGACTTGGCAGAAAGAGGTATCTGGTCTAGAATTAAACGGGAGACATACATCTTTCAAGATTATATGTCAAATATCATCAAGAATGGATTACTGCGAAAGAAACAGAGAAAATCGGAGAAAATATTTCCCAAAACTCATGAGACAAAGGCTTCTCGAGCTTATGACGTCACTATGACGTGGCTATACTAGCTAGAGGAATTTAGACTGTTTTATCTGAAAGGTCATTATT
The DNA here is from genome assembly GCA_036873755.1 of Hanleya hanleyi. Classification (NCBI taxonomy): domain Eukaryota; kingdom Metazoa; phylum Mollusca; class Polyplacophora; order Lepidopleurida; family Hanleyidae; genus Hanleya; species Hanleya hanleyi. The sequence continues at coordinate 95,797 of JAVTVY010021926.1, forward strand.
CGGAGGTAAATTTGTGTAAGTTTCAGATCGCAAAACGCAGGGGCAATAAAAATATGAAAGCTGAATTACCCCTACCCTCATTCCGGTTTTAAATTTTTCAAAACCAGTCAGCATCAAACAATTGCATGTAGCAACATTAGGCACCACCGTAGATATCTACATCAGGTATTTAATTGACGGGAGATGTTGATCTTCATGTAAAAAAAAACAAACAAAATCTACGCGGGGGGTGCTACGGAGTGACATGTGTGGCTACCGAACTAAGTTGACTCTCTCAAATTGCGCTCAGCTGTTTTCAGTTCCTACCCCCGATCAAGGTACTAAAGAACTTGCGCCCCATCTCCGTAGTACCCCCTCCCCCAACCCGATAAATATTTTCCTGCCCATAATCTGGGGTAAAATATTCCGTCACATTGTTCGCCAATCCTAATGTAACAAAATATGGTTTTCATCGATGTTTGTCGATGAATTCCAAGACGTTATAATGGTACAATAAATGTCTGCTCACGATCAATGACGATGGGGTTTCTCATGTATGATATATATTCTTACATAATAGATATATGGAATATGTCAATGGGAGGTTTTTGACAAAGTCAACCATTTATTGTTGTCGCATTTACTGCATGATGCAGTTTGGCCTTTCACACTGCTATCTATCACTCAATACTAGTATATGTGCTTTACCAAGTCCAATATTATATTATTTAGGCTTCTGGGTTTTTTGGATGCGCCTCGGATTAAAGTCCAATTTTGTTTTCAACTTTCAGTATTCCATGATAATTTGTGCAGATCATAATATGTGTTGTCTAGCTTGCTTTCATGGAAGGACGTATGTATGAATTCCGTTACAAGCGTCTAGTCCGTCATTTATAATTCAGCCGTCGTCCATTAAAGAATATCCGCGTCTATAATCCAAAGACATATTCCATATTCCATATAACAGTATTAGTACCAAATTCAAAAGACAATCATAGTATACATAAACATAGGCTAGTTTCCTGCAAGAGAGAAGCGGTCAACAGTTTCCAGTGATGCCGACAAGACATCATGATGTTCCATCATATGATCAACATACATGTATGTGCATCAGATTCACAGATTCCTCTTCAAATTGGCTCAAATTCGATCCAGTTTCATGTGTAAGCTGCTCGTCTGTAATGATTAATCTAGGAATTAATACCGACTGCGTTCAGCAACTACATTCTGCATAAAATACGAAAATATAACCTTGTTTCCCTTCAAAGGAAAATATTACAAAGACTGTCAAAGAGTAGCAGCAGTAAACATAATCGTTGGTACAAATTACGAAAAGACATGTCCGACATGCCCATCGTACCTTGAACATTT